>CATOHG010000067.1:0-98000 GCA_951800055.1 Cenopis cana | reverse complement strand
GGTAGGGGCGTATGTCCTCCCGTAGCGGTGGTGCACCGGGGTAGGGGTATTTGCCCTCCCGGTGCCTTGAGGGTGGGACCGGAACACCGTGTGTCTGGTGCCGGTCCCAGGCCTCCCCGGGGGTGTAGGGACGCCGGTGAGGGAAAGCACACTGTCCATGCTGCAGTGTGCTTTTTCGGAGAGGGTTCGCCCGAGGGCGAAGGTGCCGGTGATGTCGTGGTTGAATGCTCGCGATCCCATGGCATCACCACTAAGGCACACGAGGGCAGCATCCCAGAGTTTTAGTGGGTAGGCTAGTCCCTTCTGGACTGGAGAGCCCCACATAACCAATACGTAATTTCTGGCTTCCCCCCGGAGCCTTAGGTTACGTAGTGGTATGCAGTTCCATGCATTTCTCTGGGTCAAAAAAAAAAAAACAAAAAAAAAAAAAAAAAAAAAAGGTTAGGTTAGGTTAGGGAGGGGTGGTGGCTGCGGCTGGGGCTCTCGGGCGGATCCTTCCCAACTTGCGGGGGCCAGGTGGTGCGTGCCGGCGTTTGTATGTCACCGTGCTGCGCTCTATGGCGCTTTATGGGGCGCCTATTTGGGCGGGAACCCTGAGCGCTCAGTGTATAGCTCTTTTGCGTCGTCCGCAGCGAGTTATAGCACTCAGGGTGGCTAGGGCGTATCGCACGGTGTCGTGTACTGCGGCGTGCTTAATTGCTGGTAGTCCACCGTGGGACCTGGAGGCTGAGCTGCAGTCGGAGGTCTATTGGCGGCTGTTAGAGGCTAGGAGAGGCGGGAATTGGCCAGCACCGCGGGAGGTGCGCCAGTGGCGGGAAGAGGCACGTGTTGTCCTCCTACAAAAGTGGTCGTTGCGCCTGGAGAACCCGGATGCTAGTAGTGGTTTGGTGGCTGCCTTGCGTCCGGTTCTTAAGGAGTGGGTGGAGCGGCAGCATGGTGCTCCTTCTTACCATCTCACACAGCTCTTGACGGGGCACGGTTGTTTTGGCAGGTATCTGTGTGAGGTGGTCGGTAGGGAGCCATCGACGGAGTGTCACCATTGTGGTGTGGGAGCCGTGGACACGGCGAAGCACACGCTGGAGGAGTGCCCCGCGTGGGCAGGTCCTCGCGCTGCTTTGTCCGCGGTGGTTGGAGTGGATCTCTCGCTGTCGGCTTTGGCTAGGCAGATGGTGGGTGGGGAGGAGGCATGGGTGGCGGTGGCTGCTTTCAGTAAGGCGGTCCTACTGCAGAAGGAGGCAGCGGAGCGAGAGCGTGAGGACGATGTCAATTCGGCTCCTCAGCGCCGTAGAAGGCCAGGGAGGCGGCGGAGGGCCTACGCAGGCCGCTTGCAGCCACCCTGACGAGGGCCTGCAGGTGATGGTCGGGAGTTCCATCACCTGCCTAGTTAAGGCCCAGGGCTGGTAGGCCCCCATGGTGTTCTGGGGTGCTGACAGCGGAGGGGTGGATTAGCCGCAAGTTTTGGAGGGCCGTATGGGCAGCGCTGGCAGAGCTCCGGAAGAGTACGGTAGCGTTCCCGGGCCTCTGTCGTAAGGCGAAGGGTGGAACACCCCAGGGGTTTTAGTCCGTGGGAGTCGGACATACCCACTCGGCTTCTCCCGGGTCGAGTGGGATCCATAATGGATTTCCCCTGGGTCAACAAAAAAAAAAAAAAAAAAAAAAAAAAAAAGGTTAGGTTAGGTTAGGTTAGGTTAGGTTAGGTTAGGTTAGGTTAGGTTAGGTTAGGTTAGGTTAGGTTAGGTTAGGTTAGGTTAGGTTAGGTTAGGTTAGGTTAGGTTAGGTTAGGTTAGGTTAGGTTAGGTTAGGTTAGGTTAGGTTAGGTTAGGTTAGGTTAGGTTGGGGCGCTATGTCAGGTAACCTCCTCGAGTGTCTGGGCTCTACCAATTCCCCTTGATCCGGTTGATCCGCGGGAAAGGGAAGAGCCCAGGCCGGTGCGCCCTGGAGGCAACGGCAGGTGATCATTTAGTGAACCCTAAGTGATCGCCTGCTGATGCTACCGATAACCTGACACGGGGGGGATGGGGGGTTCCGCATCAGGGAGTCGCAAGGCTCCCCAGGTGCGGCGGCGAGGGACAGGCGGGGTAGGGGCGTTTGTCCTCCCGTAGCCTGTTTGGGGGGCACTGCGGACAGGGTAACTAGGGACCTGTGCCGTTGCGAGGTGGCTGCTCCGATTCCGGTTGGCAGAGGGCCTAGAACCGGATCGGATGCGGCGTGGTTGCGGGGTAGGGGCATTTGTCCTCCCGCGGCCTCTTGAGGGGTGCTACGGGGTAGGGGCGTATGTCCTCCCGTAGCGGTGTTGCACCGGGGTAGGGGTATTTGCCCTCCCGGTGCCTTGAGGGTGGGACCGGAACACCGTGTGTCTGGTGCCGGTCCCGGGCCTCCCCGGGGGTGTATTAGGGACGCCAGTGAGGGAAAGCACGCTGTCCATGCTGCAGTGTGCTTTTTCGGTGAGGGTTCGCCCGAGGGCGAAGGTGCCGGTGATGTCGTGGTAGAATGTACGATCCCACGGCATCACCACTAAGGCACGAGAGGGCAGCATCCCAGAGTTTTAGTGGGTAGGCTAGTCCCTTCTGGACTGGAGAGCCCCACATAACCAATGCGTAATTTCTGGTTCTCCCCCGGAGCCTTAGGTTACGTATTGGTATGCAGTTTCATGCATTTCTCTGGGTCAAAAAAAAAAAAAAAAAAAAGGTTAGGTTAGGTTAGGTTAGGTTAGGTTAGGTTGGGGGCGCTAGGTCGGGTAACCTCCACGAATGTCTGGGCTCTTCCAATCCCTCTGGATCCTCGCGGATCCGCAGGGAAGGGAAGCGTCCTGGCTGGTGCGCCCTGGAGGCTACGGTAAGTGATCCTGGGGATCGCTTACCGGAGCTACCAATAACTCGACACCGGGGGGGGAAGGGGAATGGCCTACAGAGGCCGAGGTGGGTGGCTCTCTCCACGGAGGAGATGAGCGTCGACCGCGAGGTCGTAGAGGCGGAGGAGAGGGCGGCGGTTGACTTAGGTTAGCTGTCGGCCGACTCGTAACCCGGCCCGTGGGGTCGGCACGAGGGTCGCCGTTTTGCGAACGGGGACTGTGAGGAAGGACACCTCTTTAAAAAACCACAGGGCGACGGGTGCTGCTAGTCTCGGTCAGAGCTAGTTGCGCAGATTGCAGACGGCAATCACTGTCGGCGAAGCCGTTATCCCTACTTCGGGACCGGTGGCCTTGCCTTAACTGGCCGGGTCCAAGGGGAAACAACCCCACAAAAAATTCACAATTCTTGGCGTGAGGGAACTCCGCGTCAAGGTGCTCTCCGGAGCGGCTGGAGTGTGTACCAGTCTCTAGAGACCAAACCTGCGATACCGCCCGACCTCGCAGTGTATTAGGGCCATTTGGGTATAGGGGATCTCTGCCCAAATGGAGTTTCGGTTCTCCCCGACTCGTGGGAATTTTATGGATATTTCAAACAAAAACCCTTCACAAAACGGCCCTTCTCAGGGCCAACACACAAACGGTCCTTCTCAGGACCAACACGACCTAGGCGATGGAAACAAGGACACCGATTTGCATACAGATCTGGTTACTGAGGTGAATGAACGGAAGCGTACCGGACTGAGGAGTCAGGGATCGCTCCCGGACATACGGGTGCTTCTCACCCGCTGCGAAGAGGCGCGATCAAGATCCCGTTCGCCAACAATGCCGAGTAGTAGGAAGGTGTCAGAGTCGGAAGACAATGACAGCCCGCTCACTGTGCGTTCACGCTCGTCGTCTCCGCTTGCGCTTGGGCGCTTCTGGCAGTCCGATAGCAAGCGCAGAAGGCTTTCGGAGGCGGTTTCGGTCGGCGACGAAGGAGAGAACTCGGAGGTACTCGAGTCTGGGTCTCCGAGCAGAGAAAGAAAACCGCGAAACAAAGCGGAATTCATGAGTAGGGCAGCCGCGGCGGCCCAGTACAACGCCGAGCTACGGGAAACAATGAAGCTGAGATCGGAGGAGGAGGTCAGTAAAATGACCATTCAAACCCGCCATTCTCTTTCGGACATGTCAGGAGACGAAGCGGAGGCGGTACCCTCTGTTGTGCTCCGAAAGCAAGCGATGGACAGCGTGGCCGTCATTGAAATGGTGCGGAAGACGTCTGGCAACCTTAAAGGCGGGCACCAGCGCAAGCTGAAGGACGCTTGCATGGCGATTAAGGATGTCTTTGGAGTCTTAGAGAAGCGCACATCATCGGAAGAGGTGAAGCACCTGGAGGCGTGCAACTCACGGCTGCAAGCTGAAATGGCCGAAATTAAGGAGAAGCTGGCCCGCCTTGAGGCCGAAATAAGAACAGCGCCCAGGGCACCCACCCAGGTTGAAGCTCAGGCAAGTCCGCTCCCTCACGTGGCGCATGCGGAGCCGCCTTCGGATAGGGCAACATTTGCTGCCATGATGAATGCCCGGTTCGAAGCACTAGAGGTAGAAGGGCGGTTACTGCCCCCTAAGAATTTGCGGCCCCAATTAGAGGCCGACAAAAAGCGGATAGCTGCCGAGAAGCAGCAATCAGTTACGTTGTCCGCAAAGGCACTGGCCGCCGACCGAAAGCGACAGGTTGAGCAGGTCTCTCCCGCTCCTGAGCCGGCCCCCGCTCCAGCTGCAAAACGGGGGCCCCCGAATATGACGGAGGAGCCCGTGAAGGGACGTAAAGGAAAAGGGAAGGGGAAGAAGTTGAAGAACCGCACTAGGGCTAAAACCGTGGCGGCTCTCCCCCCCGTTACACCGGCTCCCGTGCCGCTGCCACCAGCGCCACCGTCGATGGACCGGGCCTGGACTGTTGTGGCCGGCGGGAGCAAAAGGGGAAAAAAGGCTGCGGCACAGGAGCCGGCAAAGATGCCGCGGAAGCCTGAGAAGCATAAGCTCCGCCCCCCACGCTCTGCAGCAGTGGTGCTGACGCTGCTGCCTGAGGCGGAAGCCGAAGGGGTGACTTACGCCAAAGTTCTTGCTGAGGCCAAGGAGAAGGTGAACCTTGCTGATCTCGGTATCGCGAACCTGCGCTTCCGGCGAGCAGTCACAGGCGCGCGGGTGCTGGAGTTGCCGGGAGCCACCAGTGGCGAAAAGGCCGACAAGCTGGCAAGAGAGCTAGCCGAAAAGCTAGGGGAGGGAATTCGGGTCTCCAGGCCGACTAAATGCGCGGAGTTGCGCCTGTCTAACCTAGACGACTCCGTGACTTCTGCGGAGGTGGTTGCTGCCGTGGTTAAAGCTGGCGGCTGTACTGAGGACCAGGTGAAAGCCGGTGATATCCGCCTGGATCATTCCGGCCTGGGTACGCTCTGGGTGCGCTGCCCAGTTACGGCGGCGAAAAAGGTTGCTGAAAGTGGCCGTTTCTTGGTGGGATGGTCCTCGGCTCAGGTCAAAATACTTGAGCCGAGGAAAATGAGATGTTTCCGGTGCCTGGAGAGTGGACACGTTAAGGCACAGTGCCAAGCTCAGACGGATCGTAGCGAGCTATGCTACCGCTGCTGTCAGCCCGGCCATAAGTCGGCACAGTGCACGGCCGCACCGCATTGCGTGCTATGCAAAACTGCGGGCAAATCGGCAGAGCACGTGATGGGTTCAAAGTTGTGCTCCGCACCACGCCCGAGAAGACAGAAGAGCGCTGGTGATGGCTCCCGGGCCTCTTCGCAGCGTTCCCAGCCAGTCTCAACAGTACCAGAGGCTAGCAGCGAGGTAGTGGAAGAAATGGTCACAGGATAATGGCCACTCGCTTTCTCCAGGCGAACATCAATCATTCTGCCAGGGCCCAAGACCTGCTGACTCAGAGCCTGGCAGAGTGGTTGATTGGAGTGGCCATTGTCGCCGAACCCTACTCCGTCCCTCCCAGGGATAATTGGGTCGGGGACTTGGATGGCTTAGTGGCCATTGTCACGAATGCCGCTGCTGGTTCGCCACCGCCGCAAAGAGTGGAAAGGGGCCGTGGATATGTCGCAGCGTGGTTTGGCGACATGATGGTGGTAGGGGCGTACTTCTCACCGAACCGACCCCTTGCCGAATTTGAGCAGTTTTTGGTCGGTATCAGTACCATGATCGGCAGAAATCGTCCTAGAATGGTACTCGTGGCCGGGGATCTCAACGCCAAGTGCACGGCTTGGGGATCCCCGGCGACGGACGCCCGAGGGGCGGAATTAGAGGAGTGGGCGGTCACCACCGAACTGGTTATCCTCAACAGAGGGACGACCAATACGTGCGTGCGCCAACAGGGCGGCTCCATTGTAGATGTCACGTTCGCCAACGTCGCCCTGGCGCGCCTTATTCGAGGCTGGGAGGTGCTGGAAGAAGTGGAAACATTATCGGATCACAGATATATTCGGTTCGAAGCCTCCACCCTTCCGGTCTATCCGAGTGGCCCGAGTCGGCCCTTGCGAGGGGATGGCCCGCGTTGGGCGCTCAAACGTCTTAATCGCGATTTACTGGTGGAGGCAGCCTTGGTGCAGGCTTGGCTGCCAGCGTCCGGAGGTCCGATTGACGTAAACGCAGAGGCAGAGAGCATTGGCAGTGCCATGGTGGAGGTTTGCGACGCTGCCATGCCGCGTGTCGGTCCGATCCCCCCTAGGCGCAGAGTGTACTGGTGGTCCGATGAACTCGCGCAGCTACGCGAGTCCTGCGTCGCTGCAAGACGCGAGTACACTCGCAGCCGGAGGCGGCGGATACGAGACGTGCCAAGGGAGGAGCGCCTGTATGCCGCATACTCGGAGGCCGTCAAGTTGCTACAGGGGGCAATCGCCAGGGCGAAGGACCTAGCCGAGCAGGAGATGCTGGAGACTCTCAATAGCGATCCGTGGGGAAGGCCGTACAAAATGGTGAGGCGCAAGCTTCGCCCCTGGGCACCCCCACTCACGCAAAGTCTCCAGCCGCAGCTCCTCGAACAGGTGGTTGACGGCCTGTTCCCGACAAGAGAGGAGCACATACCTCCACCCATGATACCTCCCAGGGGGAGAGAGGCGGAGACGAGCGAGGCACCGGAGGTAACGGAGGGTGAATTGGGAGCGGCGGTGCTACGGCTCCGCACCAAAAATACTGCTCCCGGTCCCGACGGAGTTCCCGGAAGGGCTTGGGTTCTGGCCCTGGGCCCGCTAAATACGCGCTTGAGGGCGCTATTCAGCGCTTGCCTTGCGCAGGGCCGGTTTCCGCGCCCGTGGAAAGCCGGCAAACTGGTCCTTCTGCGAAAGGAGGGGCGACCGGCAGACTCGCCTTCGGCCTACAGGCCGATAGTGTTGCTGGATGAGGCCAGCAAATTGTTGGAGCGAGTTGTGGCTGCTCGTCTCAACCGGCATCTGGAGGGGGTAGGTCCGGACCTCAGCGAACACCAGTTCGGATTCCGCCGGGGCAGGTCCACCATTGACGCGATTGCGCGTGTGAGGGCCCTGGCGGACGAAGCAGTGGCCCGGGGAGAGGTGGTATTGGCGGTGTCCCTCGACATCGCCAACGCGTTCAACTCCCTGCCCTGGGCCTGCATCACGGCGGCACTGAGGCGCCATGCCGTGCCTGAGTACCTGAGGAAGACGGTTGAGGACTATCTCACCGATAGAGCCGTCAGGTATCCAACGCGCGAGGAGTGGCAGGAGAAGGGGTTGTCGTGCGGTGTTCCGCAGGGGTCGGTTCTTGGCCCACTCCTGTGGAACATCGGGTACGACTGGGTGCTGAGGGGAGGAAATTTGCCGGGGGTCAAGGTGACGTGCTACGCCGACGACACCCTGGTGACAGCACGTGGAAGCACGTTCCGGGAGGCGGCGATGCGGGCCACGGCAGGCGTCGCAACGGTGGTGACCCGTATTAGAAGGTTGGGGCTAGAGGTTGCCCTAAATAAATCCGAGGCCCTGTGTTTTCATGGGCCCCGAAGGGCTCCTCCGGCGGGTTCCAGCCTGGTAGTGGGAGGAGCGTCCATCGCTGTCAAGTCGACAATGCGGTACCTAGGCATAGTCCTTGACAGTCGTTGGACGTTCACGGAGCACTTTAGATGCCTTGCTCCGAAGCTTATTGGGACGGCGTCGGCACTCAGTCGGCTGTTACCCAATGTGAACGGGCCAAACGCGAGCTGCCGAAGACTGTACGCAGGAGTGGTGAGGTCGATGGCTCTGTACGGGGCGCCCATTTGGGCCGGATCCTTGAACACGAAGAACCAAGCCCAACTGCGAAGGCCACAGAGGGTCATGGCGGTCAGGATGGCGAGGGCATACCGCACCGTCTCCCATGAGGCGGCCTGTGTGTTGGCGGGGACCCCGCCCTGGGATCTTGACGCCTCGGTTCTGGCCGATGTTTATTGGCGTGTCACCGAGGCGCGGGCTAGGGGGGTCCAACCACTTTTGGAGGAGATCAGGCGGTGGAGACTCGACTCCCGCCGTGTCCTCATCCAGAAGTGGAAGGAAAGGCTGGAGGTGCCGAGTGCTGGCCACTGGACCATCGGGGCGATCCGGCCCGTCCTGGAGAAATGGGTCGGAAGAAATGGGGGGTTTCTCTCCTTCCACCTTGTGCAGATCCTATCAGGGCATGGCTGCTTCGGGAGATATCTGTGCAGGGTGGCGGGACGGGAACCGACGATGGAATGCCACGCGTGCGGCGATGCCGAAGACACGGCTCAACACACGCTGGCAGTGTGCCCAACTTGGGCGGAGCAGCGGGCCGCACTCGTGGCGGTAGTGGGGCGCGACCTCTCCCTGCCTGCCGTGGTAGAAGCCATGGTCGGCAGCGACAGGTCGTGGAAGGCGGTGGCCTCCTTCTGTGAGGACGTGATGGCGCAGAAGGAGGCGGCGGAGCGCGGAAGGGAGGAAGACCCGGCCTCCCAACCAATGCGCCGCAAACGCGTGGGGCGACGGCGGTTGGCCTACGACCGCCGAATTCCCCCTTAAGGGTACCTGTGGGCGGCAGGCACGGGGACGTCTGTCGCCTACATAAAGGCTCCCCGAGTGGCGGGCATGCCGCTAGACAGGCAGGCCCTTTGAGAAGAAGCCGGGGGAATATTTCTCCCTGGAGACGAGTCCGGAGCTCCGGACAGCCGCTGGCGAGGTTGTGGTAGAGTACAAGTTAGTTCCCAGGACCTCGCCCTATAGCACGGAGGCGGCAGATAGAGGGGTTTTTAGTGGGTATACCATAGGTCTCATTAGCCGACATGGGAGTCCCACATAACCACCAGGGTCCGTCCCCGCACCCTGGTGGTATGCGTAACGCATTTTCCCCTCTTAAAAAAAAAAAAAAAAAAAAAAAAAGGTTAGGTTAGGTTAGGTTAGGTTAGGTTAGGTTAGGTTAGGTTAGGTTAGGTTAGGTTAGGTTAGGTTAGGTTAGGTTAGGTTAGGTTAGGGTGCGTGGGCTGGTAGACCTCCTCGTGGTGCACCCTGGGAGGGGGGAGATAGCCGCTCAGTTGCGCGTTTTCCTGTCTTCCCTCTGCTAACTACCAGTCACAGTCGTGGTAATGCAGTTGAGTGCACTCCTGCGTGGGCTTCAGTGCCGTGTTTTGTGGTTGGCCGCTCCCAGCATGCCTCAGCTCATCTGAGGTGGCAAGGGATGTGGCCGTCTCAGCCAGGCTGCCTGCTTGGCAGCTTCTTGGGTGGCGGTGATGCGTATTTACAGCCAGTGGTCGTGGTGGTATTCAGGCGGAGTTGAATAGCGGGCCTTCAAGGCTTGCGGCGCGGCGGGTCTGGCGGTCGCCTTTCGTGTGGCTGCTGGTGGAGTTTTGGCTCCCCGCCGGGCAACCCGTAATCCGCACTGAGCGGACCGGGGGCGCTGCTCATTGAGAGTAGCGCCGCGTGGAAGAAAACCACTATAATAAATTACCCCAATCCTAAGGTGAGCGGATCGTGCCGATGGGATGCATGGCTGGAGGGAGTCCAGTCCCAAGCGTGCGGGGGAGCTCACCCCCGAAAAAAGAGACAACGATGTGGAGGCATTGTGGGAACAACGAAATGACAAGCAGTTTAGATTATCTCCGGGCGGGTAACCAATCCCGTCCATCCGCTTCGGCGGATGGCTGCCCCGTCGTATACGGAGGGGGTAAAAACTGCTTCGTAGGCCGGCCAGATGCCGGCTTCCGTGAACACGACTTTGGCTCTATCACACCGGACTTTGATTGCAGAGAGATCTTGAGGCTGAGGGGCGGCGGTGGGACTGACGGAGGCGGACCCAACACAGCCCAAACAAAAGGCGATGCTGGAAAAGCGGCGAAAAAGGACGCCCTAATGGCGCCCACCTACAGCCCCACGGAGAAAGAAGGGGCTTTCCGCCCCCGCCTCACCCTTGCACGCTCGCCAGTGCAGGGGGAGGGCAGCAGTCCACGTATCGATTTGAACGCGGCTGCTATTCAGATCGTGCCGAAAGCCTATACAGACGACTCGGCGCGCGACGGCTGTGGCCGCTTCTTGCCGCGAGGGCGGGGCAAGGAGAAATCCGTGGAAGAGGCCTCGCGCTCGGCCCAACTGGTGGCCGCAAGTGTGGAACAGGAAGCTCCAAAGGAGAGGTGCGCGCTGGTGCTGGTAGTGGAGGGTGGGCGAGAGGCCCACTTTGAGAAAATCCCCCGGGTGGTTCTGACCCGTTTGGACGAGGAGAGTGTGCCTCGTGGGGAACAGGATGCGGACAAAAATGGGAGCACAGTGCGGTCCGTCTCACCTGTCGGAGCTAACCCAGAGGGGCAACGGCCATCCCCTGCTGATGTGTTGGATGCTCCGAAGAAGAAAACCAGAGCAATGGTCAGGGGCCGGGTACGCCCACGCTTGACTCCCTTCAAGCTTGAAGACCCAGTGGGGGCGAGGGAGTCATCCGTCGACTCTCCAGTACCCCTGTCGGACGCGGAGGACCCGTCGTGGCTTGAGGAGGTGGAGAGTAGGGGCTCCCAATCCCCCGGTGCTCGTGCGCGTGACCAGCCACCGTACGAAAAGCCCTGCCAGGCACCCCGCAAGAGGCCTCGCCTCCAGGAAGACGAGGACAAGGACGAGTCCAGCCAGTCCACGGCAAGTGGCAACTCATCTCCGATGTCGTGGGGGAAAGGACGCTCAAACGAAGCAGACCAACTTTTAAACCGGCCACGACGAGGTGTGGAAGCCTCGGAGACGTACCCCCCTGGTGCGGGAGGGGAACTGGTTCCTCCCCATATGGACGGCTCGCCAACAAACGGCCGGTTGTGGCAAAAACGCCGTAAGAGGCCGCGCTACTCCTCCAATTCCCAGTCGGGATCCAGCGGGGACGAGTCCTGTCCGTCCGCCGCGAGTGAGGGCTCGTCGCAGGCCACAAAAGGACGAGGACGAGGACGAGGCCGCCCCCCTACCACGGGGAAATATGTGGGCCTGGCTAAGGCGAAGGAGGCCTACAACCGCGCTCTGTTCGAGGAGGAGCGCCTTGCGGCGGAGAGAGAGGTGCAAGAGATGCACATAAGAACCCGACAAGGGTTCTCCAAAGGCACTCCTTCTTCGACTGCACCGAATCCTGAAGAGGCTGCTGCCACTAAAGAACTTGGGCAGCAGGTGGCGGACAGCGTGGCCGTCATTCTAAAGGTAGCGGCCACCTCAAAGAACCTGCAGGGCGTGTACATCCGGCGCCTGAAAGACGCCGCGTCCGCTTTATCGGATGCGTTTGACGTACTGAGCAAACGCACCGTTTCTGAGGAAACGGCACGGCTCCAAGCCGACAACAACCGGCTAAAAAGCGAAGTGGCCGGCCTGCGAAAGGAGATGGCCGAAATCAAGGCCCAACTGGAGGGATTGCGGAAGCAGGGTGATTCTGCACCCTCGCCACCCAGACGAAACGAGGAGGGGCAGCCCCCTGCACTGCCCTCTCTCAGTGGACGGATGGACATTTGTGCCAACGCGACCCCTTCTACCCCCAAAACTGAGGAGATCTGTCGTGTGGTCATGGCCCAGGTCGGGACGTATCTGGACGCCCGCATGGCTGAAATCAGTGACAGACTCCTCCCGGAGAATAGGGTGCGGCCTCCGCTGGCTACCCGGGACGAAGCTCGGGGAACAGAGCCGAAGTCTGACATGCCCCCCGCAGGTGCCCCTGTTGAAGAACGGGCTCCGCCCAGCCCACCCGGAAGGGGAGCGCCTTATTCGGGGGCCGTAAAACGCACCAAAAAGCGAGGCAATAAGGGAGTCCCCTCCGGGGAAATCTCTGCCGCAGTAAAATCAGGCCGGGAAACAGGAACAGAGACGCCTACGCCTGCGCCTGCGCCTGCAACGCCGAGTGCTTCTAGGAGGGCTGCCCCTAGGCGTAAGAGGCCTAAACGGGCGACATTGGCTGCTCGGGAGGCAGCGTCTGTTAGGGAGAGGGTCACTTCGGTAGTAGCGCCACCCCCATCACAGGAGGAGGTGAGGCGGAAACATAAGGCGAAGCCTAATGAAGCATCGAGTGCGCGCAATGCTCGATCGAGAAGGAAGCTCCGCCCGCCTCGTACTGCGGCGGTTACGTTAACACTGAAGCCAGATGCACTTCAGAAAGGAGTGAAGTACGAGACGATCTTGGCAGAGGCGAAAAGACGTGTGAAGCTTGCGGATGTAGGGCTTGAGCAGGTTCGGTTTCGTACGACTGCTACAGGGGCCCGGATGTTGGAGCTCCCTCCCGGCACACGTGATTCGGAGAAGGTGGCGGATGCTCTAGCGGAGAAGCTCCGGAATGCCTTGGATACGAGCGTGGTTACTATCCACCGTCCTGTAAAATGTGTCGAAGTGCGTGTTTCGGGGCTAGATGACTCTGTGGCTGCAGAGGAGGTGGTAGCGGCGGTCGCTGAAGGTGGCGGTTGTACCGTTGATGCCATCAGGGCTGGCGTTATGGTTCGCAATCAGGATGGCTCTGGCTCGCTGTTCCTAAGCTGCCCAGTGGTGGCAGCCAAGAAGATAGTGGACTCCGGCCGCCTTAAGGTTGGGTGGATATCAGCGAGGGTGGTGCTTCTAGAGTCGAAGCCACTGCGGTGCTTTAAGTGCCTTGAACAGGGCCATATAGCAGCAAAATGCGATAGAGATGTCGATCGCAGTGCAGCCTGCTTTCGGTGTGGTCAGGCTGGCCATAGGGCTAGAGAGTGCGCCTCTAATGCGCATTGTATGGCTTGTGCGAGCGCTGGTAGGCCAGCGGCACATTATATTGGTAGGAAGGGGTGTCTAAGCGGGACGGGCCGTAAGAGCGCGGTGGTTGGAGGCATGAGGGTAGAGGGTGGCCCAGTAGCCCCCCCTTCTCCCCAGCAAAATGCTACGGAGGTGAGCATGGATACGAACCAGTAATGGCTTGCAAGTGTCTCCAAGCAAACATCAACCACTCTGCTAGGGCTCAGGACCTGCTACTCCAGACCATAGCTGAGTGGCAAATTGGGGTGGCAGTGGTCTCTGAACCCTATTATGTGCCGGTGCGGGATGATTGGGTAACTGATCGTGATGGTGTCGTAGCTATGGTGGCTCCTGCTGTGGTGGGCGCCCCGTCATTCAGTGGGGTAACTAGGGGTTCAGGCTTTGTTTATGCTAAGCTTGGGGACTTCACAATGGTTGGAGTGTACTTTGCGCCCAGCAGGACTCTTGCTCACTTTGAGCGGTTACTTGCGGAAGTTGGGGCTTTGGTTGGGCAGGCTTCATCCACTCCCTTAATGGTGGCTGGAGATTTCAATGCCAAGTCGGTGGCCTGGGGGTCGCCCGTGACGGATGCAAGAGGAGAAGTGCTTGAAGAGTGGGCGGTTTCCATGGGGTTAGTGGTCCTTAATACCGGGTCGGAGAGCACGTGCGTGCGCCGACAGGGGGAATCGATAGTGGATGTCACGTTTGCGTCTCGTGCTTTGGCCTGTCGGGTTCGCGACTGGAGAGTGGAGACTGAGGTGGAGACATTATCTGATCACCGGTACATCAGATTTGATGTCTCCGCTGTCCCTGTGCGGGTGGATGTGGCCCGGCCCGGTAGCGAGGACGGCCCGCGTTGGGCGCTGAGTCGGCTGGACATGGAAACTGCCAGGGAGGCAGCTATTGTGGAGTCTTGGGGTGCCCAGTCGAACTCGGTTGAGGAGGTTGAGCGTGACTCGGAATGTTTGCGCTCTGCCGTGACTCGGATATGTGATGCGGCAATGCCAAGGATCAGGTCCCTTGCTCCGAAGCGCTGTGTATACTGGTGGCGTCCGGAGCTACGCCAGTTGCGCGCCGAGTGTGTAGCTGCGCGCAGACAATACACGCGTTACAGGAGGCGTCGAGTGAGGGACAGGGCTGAGGAGGATGCCCTGTACGACCTTTACCGGGCTGCCTGTAGCACTCTGCAGGCTGCCATTGCGCGATCCAAGGAGGCAGAATGGAAAGAATGGTTGGAGACACTCAACCGGGATCCCTGGGGGAAGCCGTATCGGGTAGTAAGGAAGAAGCTCCGACCTTGGGCTCCTCCATTGACTGCCACTCTTCAGCCTGAGCTTCTTGAGCGGGTGGTGGATGGTCTTTTCCCAGATAGGGGTGCTTTCGTGCCGCCGGTGATGGCTCCTGGGTTTGGCCGCCCACCACTTGTGGCGGAGGTGCCGCCAGTTACCGGGGCGGAGTTTAGGGCAGCTGTCCAAAGACTGAGGTCCAAGAAGACAGCTCCTGGTTTGGATGGTATACCAGGTCGGGCCTTAGTTGTTGCGGCATCAGAGTTGGAGGACAGGTTCAAGGCTCTCCTCACTGCCTGTATGGCTCAGGGCCGGGTACCAAGTAGGTGGAAGACGGGGAAGTTGGTGCTTCTTCGGAAGGAGGGGCGCCCGCCCGATCAGCCGTCAGCCTATCGTCCGATTGTTCTCCTTGACGAGATAAGCAAGCTCTTTGAGCGTGTGCTTGCGGCGCGGCTTGTAAACAGTATGGACCCGGGCTTGTGTGAGTGGCAGTATGGTTTCCGCCCTCATCGCTCGACGCTCGATGCGATAGAACGGGTGAGAGATATCGCTGTTGGGGAGGTCTCCAGGGGTGGGGTAGTGATGGCTGTATCATTGGATATTTCCAATGCCTTCAATACCCTACCCTGGGAGACTATAAAGGAGGCTCTCAGACACCACAATGTGCCGGAATATCTGCAGAAGGTTGTGGCAGACTACCTTGCGGACAGGGCGGTGACATTCCCAACTAAAGAAGGGTGGCGGAGAAAAGTGATGTCATGCGGTGTTCCACAGGGGTCGGTTTTGGGCCCACTTCTGTGGAACATCGGTTATGACTGGGTGCTACGGGGAGTCATGTTGCGTGGGGTGAGCGTAACGTGTTATGCCGATGACACCCTCGTGTCGGCCTGTGGTGGGACTTATGAGGAGGTAGCACGTCTGGCCACTGTTGGCGTTGCGCATGTGGTGGAGCGTATTCGTGCGCTGGGTTTGGACGTGGCTCTTCATAAGTCGGAGGCGCTGGTTTTCCACGGGCCTCGAAATGCGCCACTGCCAGGAGCGTCCCTAACAGTGGGGGGAACGGCCATCGCTGTCGGGTCCACGATGAGGTACCTCGGCCTCGTCTTGGACAGCAGATGGTCGTTCGAGGAGCATTTTCGCCGGTTGTCTCCGAGGCTGGTAGCGGCGGCTGCAGCGCTTGGGCGAATACTCCCTAACCTGGGGGGGCCTGGAGCTACTTGCCGCCGTTTATACGTTGCTGTCGTGCGCTCGATGGCGCTCTATGGGGCACCTATTTGGGCAGGCGCTCTGAGCGCTCGGAGTCTGACTCTTTTGCGTCGTCCGCAGCGGGTAGTAGCGCTCAGGGTGGCCAGAGCGTACCGTACGGTGTCTCATACGGCGGCGTGCTTGCTGGCCGGTAGTCCCCCCTGGGACCTTGAGGCCGAGATGCAGTCTGAAGTCTACTGGCGTGTGCAGACGGCAAGGAGGGGTGGCACTTGGCCAGCTCCACGAGAGGTGCGTCAGTGGCGAGAGGAGGCCCGTGATGTTCTTTTGCGGAGGTGGTCGGAGAGGCTTGACAGTCCGGGTGTCAGTGAGCGTTTGGTGGGGGCTCTGCGACCTGTGCTTCAGCAGTGGATTGGTCGGGAGCATGGCGCCCCTTCTTATCACCTCACACAGCTTTTGACGGGGCACGGCTGCTTCGGCAGATATCTGTGTGAGGTGGTTGGCAGGGAGCCGACGACGGTGTGTCACCATTGTGTGGGGGGTGCCGTAGACACAGCGATCCACACGCTTGAGGAGTGCCCTGCGTGGGCGGGGCCTAGAGCGACTTTGTCTGCGGTGGTCGGTGTTGACCTATCTCTGCCAGCGTTGGTCAGTCAGATGGTTAGTAGGGAGGAGGCCTGGGTGGCGGTGGCCACTTTCAGCAAGTCGGTCCTCCTGCAGAAGGAGGCGGCGGAGCGAGTGCGCGAGGATGACGCTGATGCGGACCCTCAGCGACGTAGGCGGCCAGGTGGGCGACGAAGGGCCTTTGCGGGCCGGTTGCAGCCGCCATAACGAGGGCCTGCAGGTGATGGGTTGGGAGGCCCGTCACCTGCCTTGAAGGGGTCCAGAGCTGGTAGGCCCCCATGGTGTTCTGGGGTGTCAGCAGCGGAGTAGGCGAGCTGCCTGCGATTATGGAGGGCCTGTTTATTTGGGCAGCGCTGGCAGAGCTCCGGAAGAGTACAGTAGCGTCCCCGGGCCTCTGCCTGAAGGCGAAGGGTGGAACACCCCCAGGGGTTTTAGTCCGTGGGAGTCGGACATACCCGCTCGGTTTCTCCCGGGCCGAGTGGGATCCATAACGGATTTCCCCTGGGTCAACAAAAAAAAAAAAAAAAAAAAGGTTAGGTTAGGTTAGGTTAGGTTAGGTTAGGTTAGGTTAGGTTAGGTTAGGTTAGGTTAGGTTAGGTTAGGTTAGGTTAGGTTAGGTTAGGTTAGGTTGGGGTGCGTGGGCTGGTAGACCTCCTCGTGGTGCACCCTGGGAGGGGGGAGATAGCCGCTCAGTTGCGCGTTTTCCTGTCTTCCCTCTGCTAACTACCAGTCACAGTCGTGGTAATGCAGTTGAGTGCACTCCTGCGTGGGCTTCAGTGCCGTGTTTTGTGGTTGGCCGCTCCCAGCATGCCTCAGCTCATCTGAGGTGGCAAGGGATGTGGCCGTCTCAGCCAGGCTGCCTGCTTGGCAGCTTCTTGGGTGGTGGTGATGCGTATTTACAGCCAGTGGTCGTGGTGGTATTCAGGCGGAGTTGAATAGCGGGCCTTCAAGGCTTGCGGCGCGGCGGGTCTGGCGGTCGCCTTTCGTGTGGCTGCTGGTGGAGTTTTGGCTCCCCGCCGGGCAACCCGTAATCCGCACTGAGCGGACCGGGGGCGCTGCTCATTGAGAGTAGCGCCGCGTGGAAGAAAACCACTATAATAAATTACCCCAATCCTAAGGTGAGCGGATCGTGCCGATGGGATGCATGGCTGGAGGGAGTCCAGTCCCAAGCGTGCGGGGGAGCTCACCCCCGAAAAAAGAGACAACGATGTGGAGGCATTGTGGGAACAACGAAATGACAAGCAGTTTAGATTATCTCCGGGCGGGTAACCAATCCCGTCCATCCGCTTCGGCGGATGGCTGCCCCGTCGTATACGGAGGGGGCAAAAACTGCTTCGTAGGCCGGCCAGATGCCGGCTTCCGTGAACACGACTCTGGCTCTATCACACCGGACTTTGATTGCAGAGAGATCTTGAGGCTGAGGGGCGGCGGTGGGACTGACGGAGGCGGACCCAACACAGCCCAAACAAAAGGCGATGCTGGAAAAGCGGCGAAAAAGGACGCCCTAATGGCGCCCACCTACAGCCCCACGGAGAAAGAAGGGGCTTTCCGCCCCCGCCTCACCCTTGCACGCTCGCCAGTGCAGGGGGAGGGCAGCAGTCCACGTATCGATTTGAACGCGGCTGCTATTCAGATCGTGCCGAAAGCCTATACAGACGACTCGGCGCGCGACGGCTGTGGCCGCTTCTTGCCGCGAGGGCGGGGCAAGGAGAAATCCGTGGAAGAGGCCTCGCGCTCGGCCCAACTGGTGGCCGCAAGTGTGGAACAGGAAGCTCCAAAGGAGAGGTGCGCGCTGGTGCTGGTAGTGGAGGGTGGGCGAGAGGCCCACTTTGAGAAAATCCCCCGGGTGGTTCTGACCCGTTTGGACGAGGAGAGTGTGCCTCGTGGGGAACAGGATGCGGACAAAAATGGGAGCACAGTGCGGTCCGTCTCACCTGTCGGAGCTAACCCAGAGGGGCAACGGCCATCCCCTGCTGATGTGTTGGATGCTCCGAAGAAGAAAACCAGAGCAATGGTCAGGGGCCGGGTACGCCCACGCTTGACTCCCTTCAAGCTTGAAGACCCAGTGGGGGCGAGGGAGTCATCCGTCGACTCTCCAGTACCCCTGTCGGACGCGGAGGACCCGTCGTGGCTTGAGGAGGTGGAGAGTAGGGGCTCCCAATCCCCCGGTGCTCGTGCGCGTGACCAGCCACCGTACGAAAAGCCCTGCCAGGCACCCCGCAAGAGGCCTCGCCTCCAGGAAGACGAGGACAAGGACGAGTCCAGCCAGTCCACGGCAAGTGGCAACTCATCTCCGATGTCGTGGGGGAAAGGACGCTCAAACGAAGCAGACCAACTTTTAAACCGGCCACGACGAGGTGTGGAAGCCTCGGAGACGTACCCCCCTGGTGCGGGAGGGGAACTGGTTCCTCCCCATATGGACGGCTCGCCAACAAACGGCCGGTTGTGGCAAAAACGCCGTAAGAGGCCGCGCTACTCCTCCAATTCCCAGTCGGGATCCAGCGGGGACGAGTCCTGTCCGTCCGCCGCGAGTGAGGGCTCGTCGCAGGCCACAAAAGGACGAGGACGAGGACGAGGCCGCCCCCCTACCACGGGGAAATATGTGGGCCTGGCTAAGGCGAAGGAGGCCTACAACCGCGCTCTGTTCGAGGAGGAGCGCCTTGCGGCGGAGAGAGAGGTGCAAGAGATGCACATAAGAACCCGACAAGGGTTCTCCAAAGGCACTCCTTCTTCGACTGCACCGAATCCTGAAGAGGCTGCTGCCACTAAAGAACTTGGGCAGCAGGTGGCGGACAGCGTGGCCGTCATTCTAAAGGTAGCGGCCACCTCAAAGAACCTGCAGGGCGTGTACATCCGGCGCCTGAAAGACGCCGCGTCCGCTTTATCGGATGCGTTTGACGTACTGAGCAAACGCACCGTTTCTGAGGAAACGGCACGGCTCCAAGCCGACAACAACCGGCTAAAAAACGAAGTGGCCGGCCTGCGAAAGGAGATGGCCGAAATCAAGGCCCAACTGGAGGGATTGCGGAAGCAGGGTGATTCTGCACCCTCGCCACCCAGACGAAACGAGGAGGGGCAGCCCCCTGCACTGCCCTCTCTCAGTGGACGGATGGACATTTGTGCCAACGCGACCCCTTCTACCCCCAAAACTGAGGAGATCTGTCGTGTGGTCATGGCCCAGGTCGGGACGTATCTGGACGCCCGCATGGCTGAAATCAGTGACAGACTCCTCCCGGAGAATAGGGTGCGGCCTCCGCTGGCTACCCGGGACGAAGCACGGGGAACAGAGCCGAAGTCTGACATGCCCCCCGCAGGTGCCCCTGTTGAAGAACGGGCTCCGCCCAGCCCACCCGGAAGGGGAGCGCCTTATTCGGGGGCCGTAAAACGCACCAAAAAGCGAGGCAATAAGGGAGTCCCCTCCGGGGAAATCTCTGCCGCAGTAGAATCAGGCCGGGAAACAGGAACAGAGACGCCTACGCCTGCGCCTGCGCCTGCAACACCGAGTGCTTCTAGGAGGGCTGCCCCTAGGCGTAAGAGGCCTAAACGGGCGACATTGGCTGCTCGGGAGGCAGCGTCTGTTAGGGAGAGGGTCACTTCGGTAGTAGCGCCACCCCCATCACAGGAGGAGGTGAGGCGGAAACATAAGGCGAAGCCTAATGAAGCATCGAGTGCGCGCAATGCTCGATCGAGAAGGAAGCTCCGCCCGCCTCGTACTGCGGCGGTTACGTTAACACTGAAGCCAGATGCACTTCAGAAAGGAGTGAAGTACGAGACGATCTTGGCAGAGGCGAAAAGACGTGTGAAGCTTGCGGATGTAGGGCTTGAGCAGGTTCGGTTTCGTACGACTGCTACAGGGGCCCGGATGTTGGAGCTCCCTCCCGGCACACGTGATTCGGAGAAGGTGGCGGATGCTCTAGCGGAGAAGCTCCGGAATGCCTTGGATACGAGCGTGGTTAGTATCCACCGTCCTGTAAAATGTGTCGAAGTGCGTGTTTCGGGGCTAGATGACTCTGTGGCTGCAGAGGAGGTGGTAGCGGCGGTCGCTGAAGGTGGCGGTTGTACCGTTGATGCCATCAGGGCTGGCGTTATGGTTCGCAATCAGGATGGCTCTGGCTCGCTGTTCCTAAGCTGCCCAGTGGTGGCAGCCAAGAAGATAGTGGACTCCGGTCGCCTTAAGGTTGGGTGGATATCAGCGAGGGTGGTGCTTCTAGAGTCGAAGCCACTGCGGTGCTTTAAGTGCCTTGAACAGGGCCATATAGCAGCAAAATGCGATAGAGATGTCGATCGCAGTGCAGCCTGCTTTCGGTGTGGTCAGGCTGGCCATAGGGCTAGAGAGTGCGCCTCTAATGCGCATTGTATGGCTTGTGCGAGCGCTGGTAGGCCAGCGGCACATTATATTGGTAGGAAGGGGTGTCTAAGCGGGACGGGCCGTAAGAGCGCGGTGGTTGGAGGCATGAGGGTAGAGGGTGGCCCAGTAGCCCCCCCTTCTCCCCAGCAAAATGCTACGGAGGTGAGCATGGATACGAACCAGTAATGGCTTGCAAGTGTCTCCAAGCAAACATCAACCACTCTGCTAGGGCTCAGGACCTGCTACTCCAGACCATAGCTGAGTGGCAAATTGGGGTGGCAGTGGTCTCTGAACCCTATTATGTGCCGGTGCGGGATGATTGGGTAACTGATCGTGATGGTGTCGTAGCTATGGTGGCTCCTGCTGTGGTGGGCGCCCCGTCATTCAGTGGGGTAACTAGGGGTTCAGGCTTTGTTTATGCTAAGCTTGGGGACTTCACAATGGTTGGAGTGTACTTTGCGCCCAGCAAGACTCTTGCTCACTTTGAGCGGTTACTTGCGGAAGTTGGGGCTTTGGTTGGGCAGGCTTCATCCACTCCCTTAATGGTGGCTGGAGATTTCAATGCCAAGTCGGTGGCCTGGGGGTCGCCCGTGACGGATGCAAGAGGAGAAGTGCTTGAAGAGTGGGCGGTTTCCATGGGGTTAGTGGTCCTTAATACCGGGTCGGAGAGCACGTGCGTGCGCCGACAGGGGGAATCGATAGTGGATGTCACGTTTGCGTCTCGTGCTTTGGCCTGTCGGGTTCGCGACTGGAGAGTGGAGACTGAGGTGGAGACATTATCTGATCACCGGTACATCAGATTTGATGTCTCCGCTGTCCCTGTGCGGGTGGATGTGGCCCGGCCCGGTAGCGAGGACGGCCCGCGTTGGGCGCTGAGTCGGCTGGACATAGAAACTGCCAGGGAGGCAGCTATTGTGGAGTCTTGGGGTGCCCAGTCGAACTCGGTTGAGGAGGTTGAGCGTGACTCGGAATGTTTGCGCTCTGCCGTGACTCGGATATGTGATGCGGCAATGCCAAGGATCAGGTCCCTTGCTCCGAAGCGCTGTGTATACTGGTGGCGTCCGGAGCTACGCCAGTTGCGCGCCGAGTGTGTAGCTGCGCGCAGACAATACACGCGTTACAGGAGGCGTCGAGTGAGGGACAGGGCTGAGGAGGATGCCCTGTACGACCTTTACCGGGCTGCCTGTAGCACTCTGCAGGCTGCCATTGCGCGATCCAAGGAGGCAGAATGGAAAGAATGGTTGGAGACACTCAACCGGGATCCCTGGGGGAAGCCGTATCGGGTAGTAAGGAAGAAGCTCCGACCTTGGGCTCCTCCATTGACTGCCACTCTTCAGCCTGAGCTTCTTGAGCGGGTGGTGGATGGTCTTTTCCCAGATAGGGGTGCTTTCGTGCCGCCGGTGATGGCTCCTGGGTTTGGCCGCCCACCACTTGTGGCGGAGGTGCCGCCAGTTACCGGGGCGGAGTTTAGGGCAGCTGTCCAAAGACTGAGGTCCAAGAAGACAGCTCCTGGTTTGGATGGTATACCAGGTCGGGCCTTAGTTGTTGCGGCATCAGAGTTGGAGGACAGGTTCAAGGCTCTCCTCACTGCCTGTATGGCTCAGGGCCGGGTACCAAGTAGGTGGAAGACGGGGAAGTTGGTGCTTCTTCGGAAGGAGGGGCGCCCGCCCGATCAGCCGTCAGCCTATCGTCCGATTGTTCTCCTTGACGAGATAAGCAAGCTCTTTGAGCGTGTGCTTGCGGCGCGGCTTGTAAACAGTATGGACCCGGGCTTGTGTGAGTGGCAGTATGGTTTCCGCCCTCATCGCTCGACGCTCGATGCGATAGAACGGGTGAGAGATATCGCTGTTGGGGAGGTCTCCAGGGGTGGGGTAGTGATGGCTGTATCATTGGATATTTCCAATGCCTTCAATACCCTACCCTGGGAGACTATAAAGGAGGCTCTCAGACACCACAATGTGCCGGAATATCTGCAGAAGGTTGTGGCAGACTACCTTGCGGACAGGGCGGTGACATTCCCAACTAAAGAAGGGTGGCGGAGAAAAGTGATGTCATGCGGTGTTCCACAGGGGTCGGTTTTGGGCCCACTTCTGTGGAACATCGGTTATGACTGGGTGCTACGGGGAGTCATGTTGCGTGGGGTGAGCGTAACGTGTTATGCCGATGACACCCTCGTGTCGGCCTGTGGTGGGACTTATGAGGAGGTAGCACGTCTGGCCACTGTTGGCGTTGCGCATGTGGTGGAGCGTATTCGTGCGCTGGGTTTGGACGTGGCTCTTCATAAGTCGGAGGCGCTGGTTTTCCACGGGCCTCGAAATGCGCCACTGCCAGGAGCGTCCCTAACAGTGGGGGGAACGGCCATCGCTGTCGGGTCCACGATGAGGTACCTCGGCCTCGTCTTGGACAGCAGATGGTCGTTCGAGGAGCATTTTCGCCGGTTGTCTCCGAGGCTGGTAGCGGCGGCTGCAGCGCTTGGGCGAATACTCCCTAACCTGGGGGGGCCTGGAGCTACTTGCCGCCGTTTATACGTTGCTGTCGTGCGCTCGATGGCGCTCTATGGGGCACCTATTTGGGCAGGCGCTCTGAGCGCTCGGAGTCTGACTCTTTTGCGTCGTCCGCAGCGGGTAGTAGCGCTCAGGGTGGCCAGAGCGTACCGTACGGTGTCTCATACGGCGGCGTGCTTGCTGGCCGGTAGTCCCCCCTGGGACCTTGAGGCCGAGATGCAGTCTGAAGTCTACTGGCGTGTGCAGACGGCAAGGAGGGGTGGCACTTGGCCAGCTCCACGAGAGGTGCGTCAGTGGCGAGAGGAGGCCCGTGATGTTCTTTTGCGGAGGTGGTCGGAGAGGCTTGACAGTCCGGGTGTCAGTGAGCGTTTGGTGGGGGCTCTGCGACCTGTGCTTCAGCAGTGGATTGGTCGGGAGCATGGCGCCCCTTCTTATCACCTCACACAGCTTTTGACGGGGCACGGCTGCTTCGGCAGATATCTGTGTGAGGTGGTTGGCAGGGAGCCGACGACGGTGTGTCACCATTGTGTGGGGGGTGCCGTAGACACAGCGATCCACACGCTTGAGGAGTGCCCTGCGTGGGCGGGGCCTAGAGCGACTTTGTCTGCGGTGGTCGGTGTTGACCTATCTCTGCCAGCGTTGGTCAGTCAGATGGTTAGTAGGGAGGAGGCCTGGGTGGCGGTGGCCACTTTCAGCAAGTCGGTCCTCCTGCAGAAGGAGGCGGCGGAGCGAGTGCGCGAGGATGACGCTGATGCGGACCCTCAGCGACGTAGGCGGCCAGGTGGGCGACGAAGGGCCTTTGCGGGCCGGTTGCAGCCGCCATAACGAGGGCCTGCAGGTGATGGGTTGGGAGGCCCGTCACCTGCCTTGAAGGGGTCCAGAGCTGGTAGGCCCCCATGGTGTTCTGGGGTGTCAGCAGCGGAGTAGGCGAGCTGCCTGCGATTATGGAGGGCCTGTTTATTTGGGCAGCGCTGGCAGAGCTCCGGAAGAGTACAGTAGCGTCCCCGGGCCTCTGCCTGAAGGCGAAGGGTGGAACACCCCCAGGGGTTTTAGTCCGTGGGAGTCGGACATACCCGCTCGGTTTCTCCCGGGCCGAGTGGGATCCATAACGGATTTCCCCTGGGTCAACAAAAAAAAAAAAAAAAAAAAAAGGTTAGGTTAGGTTAGGTTAGGTTAGGTTAGGTTAGGTTAGGTTAGGTTAGGTTAGGTTAGGTTAGGTTAGGTTAGGTTAGGTTAGGTTAGGTTAGGTTAGGTTAGGTTAGGTTAGGTTAGGTTAGGTTAGGTTAGGTTAGGTTAGGTTAGGTTAGGTTAGGTTAGGTTAGGTTAGGTTAGGTTAGGTTAGGTTAGGTTAGGTTAGGTTAGGTTAGGTTAGGTTAGGTTAGGTTAGGTTAGGTTAGGTTAGGTTAGGTTAGGTTAGGTTAGGTTAGGTTAGGTTAGGTTAGGTTAGGTTAGGTTAGGTTAGGTTAGGTTAGGTTAGGTTAGGTTAGGTTAGGTTAGGTTAGGTTAGGTTAGGTTAGGTTAGGTTAGGTTAGGTTAGGTTAGGTTAGGTTAGGTTAGGTTAGGTTAGGTTAGGTTAGGTTAGGTTAGGTTAGGTTAGGTTAGGTTAGGTTAGGTTAGGTTAGGTTAGGTTAGGTTAGGTTAGGTTAGGTTAGGTTAGGTTAGGTTAGGTTAGGTTAGGTTAGGTTAGGTTAGGTTAGGTTAGGTTAGGTTAGGTTAGGTTAGGTTAGGTTAGGTTAGGTTAGGTTAGGTTAGGTTAGGTTAGGTTAGGTTAGGTTAGGTTAGGTTAGGTTAGGTTAGGTTAGGTTAGGTTGGTTAGGTTAGGTTAGGTTAGGTTAGGTTAGGTTAGGTTAGGTTAGGTTAGGTTAGGTTAGGTTAGGTTAGGTTAGGTTAGGTTAGGTTAGGTTAGGTTAGGTTAGGTTAGGTTAGGTTAGGTTAGGTTAGGTTAGGTTAGGTTAGGTTAGGTTAGGTTAGGTTA
Source organism: Cenopis cana (assembly GCA_951800055.1). Taxonomy (NCBI): domain Eukaryota; kingdom Metazoa; phylum Arthropoda; class Insecta; order Lepidoptera; family Tortricidae; genus Cenopis; species Cenopis cana. The sequence goes on along the minus strand of CATOHG010000067.1, from coordinate 73,034 downwards.
GGTTAGGTTAGGTTAGGTTAGGTTAGGTTAGGTTAGGTTAGGTTAGGTTAGGTTAGGTTAGGTTAGGTTAGGTTAGGTTAGGTTAGGTTAGGTTAGGTTAGGTTAGGTTAGGTTAGGTTAGGTTAGGTTAGGTTAGGTTAGGTTAGGTTAGGTTAGGTTAGGTTAGGTTAGGTTAGGTTAGGTTAGGTTAGGTTAGGTTAGGTTAGGTTAGGTTAGGTTAGGTTAGGTTAGGTTAGGTTAGGTTAGGTTAGGTTAGGTTAGGTTAGGTTAGGTTAGGTTAGGTTAGGTTAGGTTAGGTTAGGTTAGGTTAGGTTAGGTTAGGTTAGGTTAGGTTAGGTTAGGTTAGGTTAGGTTAGGTTAGGTTAGGTTAGGTTAGGTTAGGTTAGGTTAGGTTAGGTTAGGTTAGGTTAGGTTAGGTTAGGTTAGGTTAGGTTAGGTTAGGTTAGGTTAGGTTAGGTTAGGTTAGGTTAGGTTAGGTTAGGTTAGGTTAGGTTAGGTTAGGTTAGGTTAGGTTAGGTTAGGTTAGGTTAGGTTAGGTTAGGTTAGGTTAGGTTAGGTTAGGTTAGGTTAGGTTAGGTTAGGTTAGGTTAGGTTAGGTTAGGTTAGGTTAGGTTAGGTTAGGTTAGGTTAGGTTAGGTTAGGTTAGGTTAGGTTAGGTTAGGTTAGGTTAGGTTAGGTTAGGTTAGGTTAGGTTAGGTTAGGTTAGGTTAGGTTAGGTTAGGTTAGGTTAGGTTAGGTTAGGTTAGGTTAGGTTAGGTTAGGTTAGGTTAGGTTAGGTTAGGTTAGGTTAGGTTAGGTTAGGTTAGGTTAGGTTAGGTTAGGTTAGGTTAGGTTAGGTTAGGTTAGGTTAGGTTAGGTTAGGTTAGGTTAGGTTAGGTTAGGTTAGGTTAGGTTAGGTTAGGTTAGGTTAGGTTAGGTTAGGTTAGGTTAGGTTAGGTTAGGTTAGGTTAGGTTAGGTTAGGTTAGGTTAGGTTAGGTTAGGTTAGGTTAGGTTAGGTTAGGTTAGGTTAGGTTAGGTTAGGTTAGGTTAGGTTAGGTTAGGTTAGGTTAGGTTAGGTTAGGTTAGGTTAGGTTAGGTTAGGTTAGGTTAGGTTAGGTTAGGTTAGGTTAGGTTAGGTTAGGTTAGGTTAGGTTAGGTTAGGTTAGGTTAGGTTAGGTTAGGTTAGGTTAGGTTAGGTTAGGTTAGGTTAGGTTAGGTTAGGTTAGGTTAGGTTAGGTTAGGTTAGGTTAGGTTAGGTTAGGTTAGGTTAGGTTAGGTTAGGTTAGGTTAGGTTAGGTTAGGTTAGGTTAGGTTAGGTTAGGTTAGGTTAGGTTAGGTTAGGTTAGGTTAGGTTAGGTTAGGTTAGGTTAGGTTAGGTTAGGTTAGGTTAGGTTAGGTTAGGTTAGGTTAGGTTAGGTTAGGTTAGGTTAGGTTAGGTTAGGTTAGGTTAGGTTAGGTTAGGTTAGGTTAGGTTAGGTTAGGTTAGGTTAGGTTAGGTTGGGGCGCTATGTCAGGTAACCTCCTCGAGTGTCTGGGCTCTACCAATTCCCCTTGATCCGGTTGATCCGCGGGAAAGGGAAGAGCCCAGGCCGGTGCGCCCTGGAGGCAACGGCAGGTGATCATTTAGTGAACCCTAAGTGATCGCCTGCTGATGCTACCGATAACCTGACACGGGGGGGATGGGGGGTTCCGCATCAGGGAGTCGCAAGGCTCCCCAGGTGCGGCGGCGAGGGACAGGCGGGGTAGGGGCGTTTGTCCTCCCGTAGCCTGTTTGGGGGGCACTGCGGACAGGGTAACTAGGGACCTGTGCCGTTGCGAGGTGGCTGCTCCGATTCCGGTTGGCAGAGGGCCTAGAACCGGATCGGATGCGGCGTGGTTGCGGGGTAGGGGCATTTGTTCTCCCGCGGCCTCTTGAGGGGTGCTACGGGGTAGGGGCGTATGTCCTCCCGTAGCGGTGGTGCACCGGGGTAGGGGTATTTGCCCTCCCGGTGCCTTGAGGGTGGGACCGGAACACCGTGTGTCTGGTGCCGGTCCCGGGCCTCCCCGGGGGTGTATTAGGGACGCCAGTGAGGGAAAGCACGCTGTCCATGCTGCAGTGTGCTTTTTCGGTGAGGGTTCGCCCGAGGGCGAAGGTGCCGGTGATGTCGTGGTAGAATGTACGATCCCACGGCATCACCATTAAGGCACGAGAGGGCAGCATCCCAGAGTTTTAGTGGGTAGGCTAGTCCCTTCTGGACTGGAGAGCCCCACATAACCAATGCGTAATTTCTGGTTCTCCCCCGGAGCCTTAGGTTACGTATTGGTATGCAGTTTCATGCATTTCTCTGGGTAAAAAAAAAAAAAAAAAAAAAAAAGGTTAGGTTAGGTTAGGTTAGGTTAGGTTAGGTTAGGTTAGGTTAGGTTAGGTTAGGTTAGGTTAGGTTAGGTTAGGTTAGGTTAGGTTAGGTTAGGTTAGGTTAGGTTAGGTTAGGTTAGGTTAGGTTAGGTTAGGTTAGGTTAGGTTAGGTTAGGTTAGGTTAGGTTAGGTTAGGTTAGGTTAGGTTAGGTTAGGTTAGGTTAGGTTAGGTTAGGTTAGGTTAGGTTAGGTTAGGTTAGGTTAGGTTAGGTTAGGTTAGGTTAGGTTAGGTTAGGTTAGGTTAGGTTAGGTTAGGTTAGGTTAGGTTAGGTTAGGTTAGGTTAGGTTAGGTTAGGTTAGGTTAGGTTAGGTTAGGTTAGGTTAGGTTAGGTTAGGTTAGGTTAGGTTAGGTTAGGTTAGGTTAGGTTAGGTTAGGTTAGGTTAGGTTAGGTTAGGTTAGGTTAGGTTAGGTTAGGTTAGGTTAGGTTAGGTTAGGTTAGGTTAGGTTAGGTTAGGTTAGGTTAGGTTAGGTTAGGTTAGGTTAGGTTAGGTTAGGTTAGGTTAGGTTAGGTTAGGTTAGGTTAGGTTAGGTTAGGTTAGGTTAGGTTAGGTTAGGTTAGGTTAGGTTAGGTTAGGTTAGGTTAGGTTAGGTTAGGTTAGGTTAGGTTAGGTTAGGTTAGGTTAGGTTAGGTTAGGTTAGGTTAGGTTAGGTTAGGTTAGGTTAGGTTAGGTTAGGTTAGGTTAGGTTAGGTTAGGTTAGGTTAGGTTAGGTTAGGTTAGGTTAGGTTAGGTTAGGTTAGGTTAGGTTAGGTTAGGTTAGGTTAGGTTAGGTTAGGTTAGGTTAGGTTAGGTTAGGTTAGGTTAGGTTAGGTTAGGTTAGGTTAGGTTAGGTTAGGTTAGGTTAGGTTAGGTTAGGTTAGGTTAGGTTAGGTTAGGTTAGGTTAGGTTAGGTTAGGTTAGGTTAGGTTAGGTTAGGTTAGGTTAGGTTAGGTTAGGTTAGGTTAGGTTAGGTTAGGTTAGGTTAGGTTAGGTTAGGTTAGGTTAGGTTAGGTTAGGTTAGGTTAGGTTAGGTTAGGTTAGGTTAGGTTAGGTTAGGTTAGGTTAGGTTAGGTTAGGTTAGGTTAGGTTAGGTTAGGTTAGGTTAGGTTAGGTTAGGTTAGGTTAGGTTAGGTTAGGTTAGGTTAGGTTAGGTTAGGTTAGGTTAGGTTAGGTTAGGTTAGGTTAGGTTAGGTTAGGTTAGGTTAGGTTAGGTTAGGTTAGGTTAGGTTAGGTTAGGTTAGGTTAGGTTAGGTTAGGTTAGGTTAGGTTAGGTTAGGTTAGGTTAGGTTAGGTTAGGTTAGGTTAGGTTAGGTTAGGTTAGGTTAGGTTAGGTTAGGTTAGGTTAGGTTAGGTTAGGTTAGGTTAGGTTAGGTTAGGTTAGGTTAGGTTAGGTTAGGTTAGGTTAGGTTAGGTTAGGTTAGGTTAGGTTAGGTTAGGTTAGGTTAGGTTAGGTTAGGTTAGGTTAGGTTAGGTTAGGTTAGGTTAGGTTAGGTTAGGTTAGGTTAGGTTAGGTTAGGTTAGGTTAGGTTAGGTTAGGTTAGGTTAGGTTAGGTTAGGTTAGGTTAGGTTAGGTTAGGTTAGGTTAGGTTAGGTTAGGTTAGGTTAGGTTAGGTTAGGTTAGGTTAGGTTAGGTTAGGTTAGGTTAGGTTAGGTTAGGTTAGGTTAGGTTAGGTTAGGTTAGGTTAGGTTAGGTTAGGTTAGGTTAGGTTAGGTTAGGTTAGGTTAGGTTAGGTTAGGTTAGGTTAGGTTAGGTTAGGTTAGGTTAGGTTAGGTTAGGTTAGGTTAGGTTAGGTTAGGTTAGGTTAGGTTAGGTTAGGTTAGGTTAGGTTAGGTTAGGTTAGGTTAGGTTAGGTTAGGTTAGGTTAGGTTAGGTTAGGTTAGGTTAGGTTAGGTTAGGTTAGGTTAGGTTAGGTTAGGTTAGGTTAGGTTAGGTTAGGTTAGGTTAGGTTAGGTTAGGTTAGGTTAGGTTAGGTTAGGTTAGGTTAGGTTAGGTTAGGTTAGGTTAGGTTAGGTTAGGTTAGGTTAGGTTAGGTTAGGTTAGGTTAGGTTAGGTTAGGTTAGGTTAGGTTAGGTTAGGTTAGGTTAGGTTAGGTTAGGTTAGGTTAGGTTAGGTTAGGTTAGGTTAGGTTAGGTTAGGTTAGGTTAGGTTAGGTTAGGTTAGGTTAGGTTAGGTTAGGTTAGGTTAGGTTAGGTTAGGTTAGGTTAGGTTAGGTTAGGTTAGGTTAGGTTAGGTTAGGTTAGGTTAGGTTAGGTTAGGTTAGGTTAGGTTAGGTTAGGTTAGGTTAGGTTAGGTTAGGTTAGGTTAGGTTAGGTTAGGTTAGGTTAGGTTAGGTTAGGTTAGGTTAGGTTAGGTTAGGTTAGGTTAGGTTAGGTTAGGTTAGGTTAGGTTAGGTTAGGTTAGGTTAGGTTAGGTTAGGTTAGGTTAGGTTAGGTTAGGTTAGGTTAGGTTAGGTTAGGTTAGGTTAGGTTAGGTTAGGTTAGGTTAGGTTAGGTTAGGTTAGGTTAGGTTAGGTTAGGTTAGGTTAGGTTAGGTTAGGTTAGGTTAGGTTAGGTTAGGTTAGGTTAGGTTAGGTTAGGTTAGGTTAGGTTAGGTTAGGTTAGGTTAGGTTAGGTTAGGTTAGGTTAGGTTAGGTTAGGTTAGGTTAGGTTAGGTTAGGTTAGGTTAGGTTAGGTTAGGTTAGGTTAGGTTAGGTTAGGTTAGGTTAGGTTAGGTTAGGTTAGGTTAGGTTAGGTTAGGTTAGGTTAGGTTAGGTTAGGTTAGGTTAGGTTAGGTTAGGTTAGGTTAGGTTAGGTTAGGTTAGGTTAGGTTAGGTTAGGTTAGGTTAGGTTAGGTTAGGTTAGGTTAGGTTAGGTTAGGTTAGGTTAGGTTAGGTTAGGTTAGGTTAGGTTAGGTTAGGTTAGGTTAGGTTAGGTTAGGTTAGGTTAGGTTAGGTTAGGTTAGGTTAGGTTAGGTTAGGTTAGGTTAGGTTAGGTTAGGTTAGGTTAGGTTAGGTTAGGTTAGGTTAGGTTAGGTTAGGTTAGGTTAGGTTAGGTTAGGTTAGGTTAGGTTAGGTTAGGTTAGGTTAGGTTAGGTTAGGTTAGGTTAGGTTAGGTTAGGTTAGGTTAGGTTAGGTTAGGTTAGGTTAGGTTAGGTTAGGTTAGGTTAGGTTAGGTTAGGTTAGGTTAGGTTAGGTTAGGTTAGGTTAGGTTAGGTTAGGTTAGGTTAGGTTAGGTTAGGTTAGGTTAGGTTAGGTTAGGTTAGGTTAGGTTAGGTTAGGTTAGGTTAGGTTAGGTTAGGTTAGGTTAGGTTAGGTTAGGTTAGGTTAGGTTAGGTTAGGTTAGGTTAGGTTAGGTTAGGTTAGGTTAGGTTAGGTTAGGTTAGGTTAGGTTAGGTTAGGTTAGGTTAGGTTAGGTTAGGTTAGGTTAGGTTAGGTTAGGTTAGGTTAGGTTAGGTTAGGTTAGGTTAGGTTAGGTTAGGTTAGGTTAGGTTAGGTTAGGTTAGGTTAGGTTAGGTTAGGTTAGGTTAGGTTAGGTTAGGTTAGGTTAGGTTAGGTTAGGTTAGGTTAGGTTAGGTTAGGTTAGGTTAGGTTAGGTTAGGTTAGGTTAGGTTAGGTTAGGTTAGGTTAGGTTAGGTTAGGTTAGGTTAGGTTAGGTTAGGTTAGGTTAGGTTAGGTTAGGTTAGGTTAGGTTAGGTTAGGTTAGGTTAGGTTAGGTTAGGTTAGGTTAGGTTAGGTTAGGTTAGGTTAGGTTAGGTTAGGTTAGGTTAGGTTAGGTTAGGTTAGGTTAGGTTAGGTTAGGTTAGGTTAGGTTAGGTTAGGTTAGGTTAGGTTAGGTTAGGTTAGGTTAGGTTAGGTTAGGTTAGGTTAGGTTAGGTTAGGTTAGGTTAGGTTAGGTTAGGTTAGGTTAGGTTAGGTTAGGTTAGGTTAGGTTAGGTTAGGTTAGGTTAGGTTAGGTTAGGTTAGGTTAGGTTAGGTTAGGTTAGGTTAGGTTAGGTTAGGTTAGGTTAGGTTAGGTTAGGTTAGGTTAGGTTAGGTTAGGTTAGGTTAGGTTAGGTTAGGTTAGGTTAGGTTAGGTTAGGTTAGGTTAGGTTAGGTTAGGTTAGGTTAGGTTAGGTTAGGTTAGGTTAGGTTAGGTTAGGTTAGGTTAGGTTAGGTTAGGTTAGGTTAGGTTAGGTTAGGTTAGGTTAGGTTAGGTTAGGTTAGGTTAGGTTAGGTTAGGTTAGGTTAGGTTAGGTTAGGTTAGGTTAGGTTAGGTTAGGTTAGGTTAGGTTAGGTTAGGTTAGGTTAGGTTAGGTTAGGTTAGGTTAGGTTAGGTTAGGTTAGGTTAGGTTAGGTTAGGTTAGGTTAGGTTAGGTTAGGTTAGGTTAGGTTAGGTTAGGTTAGGTTAGGTTAGGTTAGGTTAGGTTAGGTTAGGTTAGGTTAGGTTAGGTTAGGTTAGGTTAGGTTAGGTTAGGTTAGGTTAGGTTAGGTTAGGTTAGGTTAGGTTAGGTTAGGTTAGGTTAGGTTAGGTTAGGTTAGGTTAGGTTAGGTCTAGGTTAGGTTAGGTTAGGTTAGGTTAGGTTAGGTTAGGTTAGGTTAGGTTAGGTTAGGTTAGGTTAGGTTAGGTTAGGTTAGGTTAGGTTAGGTTAGGTTAGGTTAGGTTAGGTTAGGTTAGGTTAGGTTAGGTTAGGTTAGGTTAGGTTAGGTTAGGTTAGGTTAGGTTAGGTTAGGTTAGGTTAGGTTAGGTTAGGTTAGGTTAGGTTAGGTTAGGTTAGGTTAGGTTAGGTTAGGTTAGGTTAGGTTAGGTTAGGTTAGGTTAGGTTAGGTTAGGTTAGGTTAGGTTAGGTTAGGTTAGGTTAGGTTAGGTTAGGTTAGGTTAGGTTAGGTTAGGTTAGGTTAGGTTAGGTTAGGTTAGGTTAGGTTAGGTTAGGTTAGGTTAGGTTAGGTTAGGTTAGGTTAGGTTAGGTTAGGTTAGGTTAGGTTAGGTTAGGTTAGGTTAGGTTAGGTTAGGTTAGGTTAGGTTAGGTTAGGTTAGGTTAGGTTAGGTTAGGTTAGGTTAGGTTAGGTTAGGTTAGGTTAGGTTAGGTTAGGTTAGGTTAGGTTAGGTTAGGTTAGGTTAGGTTAGGTTAGGTTAGGTTAGGTTAGGTTAGGTTAGGTTAGGTTAGGTTAGGTTAGGTTAGGTTAGGTTAGGTTAGGTTAGGTTAGGTTAGGTTAGGTTAGGTTAGGTTAGGTTAGGTTAGGTTAGGTTAGGTTAGGTTAGGTTAGGTTAGGTTAGGTTAGGTTAGGTTAGGTTAGGTTAGGTTAGGTTAGGTTAGGTTAGGTTAGGTTAGGTTAGGTTAGGTTAGGTTAGGTTAGGTTAGGTTAGGTTAGGTTAGGTTAGGTTAGGTTAGGTTAGGTTAGGTTAGGTTAGGTTAGGTTAGGTTAGGTTAGGTTAGGTTAGGTTAGGTTAGGTTAGGTTAGGTTAGGTTAGGTTAGGTTAGGTTAGGTTAGGTTAGGTTAGGTTAGGTTAGGTTAGGTTAGGTTAGGTTAGGTTAGGTTAGGTTAGGTTAGGTTAGGTTAGGTTAGGTTAGGTTAGGTTAGGTTAGGTTAGGTTAGGTTAGGTTAGGTTAGGTTAGGTTAGGTTAGGTTAGGTTAGGTTAGGTTAGGTTAGGTTAGGTTAGGTTAGGTTAGGTTAGGTTAGGTTAGGTTAGGTTAGGTTAGGTTAGGTTAGGTTAGGTTAGGTTAGGTTAGGTTAGGTTAGGTTAGGTTAGGTTAGGTTAGGTTAGGTTAGGTTAGGTTAGGTTAGGTTAGGTTAGGTTAGGTTAGGTTAGGTTAGGTTAGGTTAGGTTAGGTTAGGTTAGGTTAGGTTAGGTTAGGTTAGGTTAGGTTAGGTTAGGTTAGGTTAGGTTAGGTTAGGTTAGGTTAGGTTAGGTTAGGTTAGGTTAGGTTAGGTTAGGTTAGGTTAGGTTAGGTTAGGTTAGGTTAGGTTAGGTTAGGTTAGGTTAGGTTAGGTTAGGTTAGGTTAGGTTAGGTTAGGTTAGGTTAGGTTAGGTTAGGTTAGGTTAGGTTAGGTTAGGTTAGGTTAGGTTAGGTTAGGTTAGGTTAGGTTAGGTTAGGTTAGGTTAGGTTAGGTTAGGTTAGGTTAGGTTAGGTTAGGTTAGGTTAGGTTAGGTTAGGTTAGGTTAGGTTAGGTTAGGTTAGGTTAGGTTAGGTTAGGTTAGGTTAGGTTAGGTTAGGTTAGGTTAGGTTAGGTTAGGTTAGGTTAGGTTAGGTTAGGTTAGGTTAGGTTAGGTTAGGTTAGGTTAGGTTAGGTTAGGTTAGGTTAGGTTAGGTTAGGTTAGGTTAGGTTAGGTTAGGTTAGGTTAGGTTAGGTTAGGTTAGGTTAGGTTAGGTTAGGTTAGGTTAGGTTAGGTTAGGTTAGGTTAGGTTAGGTTAGGTTAGGTTAGGTTAGGTTAGGTTAGGTTAGGTTAGGTTAGGTTAGGTTAGGTTAGGTTAGGTTAGGTTAGGTTAGGTTAGGTTAGGTTAGGTTAGGTTAGGTTAGGTTAGGTTAGGTTAGGTTAGGTTAGGTTAGGTTAGGTTAGGTTAGGTTAGGTTAGGTTAGGTTAGGTTAGGTTAGGTTAGGTTAGGTTAGGTTAGGTTAGGTTAGGTTAGGTTAGGTTAGGTTAGGTTAGGTTAGGTTAGGTTAGGTTAGGTTAGGTTAGGTTAGGTTAGGTTAGGTTAGGTTAGGTTAGGTTAGGTTAGGTTAGGTTAGGTTAGGTTAGGTTAGGTTAGGTTAGGTTAGGTTAGGTTAGGTTAGGTTAGGTTAGGTTAGGTTAGGTTAGGTTAGGTTAGGTTAGGTTAGGTTAGGTTAGGTTAGGTTAGGTTAGGTTAGGTTAGGTTAGGTTAGGTTAGGTTAGGTTAGGTTAGGTTAGGTTAGGTTAGGTTAGGTTAGGTTAGGTTAGGTTAGGTTAGGTTAGGTTAGGTTAGGTTAGGTTAGGTTAGGTTAGGTTAGGTTAGGTTAGGTTAGGTTAGGTTAGGTTAGGTTAGGTTAGGTTAGGTTAGGTTAGGTTAGGTTAGGTTAGGTTAGGTTAGGTTAGGTTAGGTTAGGTTAGGTTAGGTTAGGTTAGGTTAGGTTAGGTTAGGTTAGGTTAGGTTAGGTTAGGTTAGGTTAGGTTAGGTTAGGTTAGGTTAGGTTAGGTTAGGTTAGGTTAGGTTAGGTTAGGTTAGGTTAGGTTAGGTTAGGTTAGGTTAGGTTAGGTTAGGTTAGGTTAGGTTAGGTTAGGTTAGGTTAGGTTAGGTTAGGTTAGGTTAGGTTAGGTTAGGTTAGGTTAGGTTAGGTTAGGTTAGGTTAGGTTAGGTTAGGTTAGGTTAGGTTAGGTTAGGTTAGGTTAGGTTAGGTTAGGTTAGGTTAGGTTAGGTTAGGTTAGGTTAGGTTAGGTTAGGTTAGGTTAGGTTAGGTTAGGTTAGGTTAGGTTAGGTTAGGTTAGGTTAGGTTAGGTTAGGTTAGGTTAGGTTAGGTTAGGTTAGGTTAGGTTAGGTTAGGTTAGGTTAGGTTAGGTTAGGTTAGGTTAGGTTAGGTTAGGTTAGGTTAGGTTAGGTTAGGTTAGGTTAGGTTAGGTTAGGTTAGGTTAGGTTAGGTTAGGTTAGGTTAGGTTAGGTTAGGTTAGGTTAGGTTAGGTTAGGTTAGGTTAGGTTAGGTTAGGTTAGGTTAGGTTAGGTTAGGTTAGGTTAGGTTAGGTTAGGTTAGGTTAGGTTAGGTTAGGTTAGGTTAGGTTAGGTTAGGTTAGGTTAGGTTAGGTTAGGTTAGGTTAGGTTAGGTTAGGTTAGGTTAGGTTAGGTTAGGTTAGGTTAGGTTAGGTTAGGTTAGGTTAGGTTAGGTTAGGTTAGGTTAGGTTAGGTTAGGTTAGGTTAGGTTAGGTTAGGTTAGGTTAGGTTAGGTTAGGTTAGGTTAGGTTAGGTTAGGTTAGGTTAGGTTAGGTTAGGTTAGGTTAGGTTAGGTTAGGTTAGGTTAGGTTAGGTTAGGTTAGGTTAGGTTAGGTTAGGTTAGGTTAGGTTAGGTTAGGTTAGGTTAGGTTAGGTTAGGTTAGGTTAGGTTAGGTTAGGTTAGGTTAGGTTAGGTTAGGTTAGGTTAGGTTAGGTTAGGTTAGGTTAGGTTAGGTTAGGTTAGGTTAGGTTAGGTTAGGTTAGGTTAGGTTAGGTTAGGTTAGGTTAGGTTAGGTTAGGTTAGGTTAGGTTAGGTTAGGTTAGGTTAGGTTAGGTTAGGTTAGGTTAGGTTAGGTTAGGTTAGGTTAGGTTAGGTTAGGTTAGGTTAGGTTAGGTTAGGTTAGGTTAGGTTAGGTTAGGTTAGGTTAGGTTAGGTTAGGTTAGGTTAGGTTAGGTTAGGTTAGGTTAGGTTAGGTTAGGTTAGGTTAGGTTAGGTTAGGTTAGGTTAGGTTAGGTTAGGTTAGGTTAGGTTAGGTTAGGTTAGGTTAGGTTAGGTTAGGTTAGGTTAGGTTAGGTTAGGTTAGGTTAGGTTAGGTTAGGTTAGGTTAGGTTAGGTTAGGTTAGGTTAGGTTAGGTTAGGTTAGGTTAGGTTAGGTTAGGTTAGGTTAGGTTAGGTTAGGTTAGGTTAGGTTAGGTTAGGTTAGGTTAGGTTAGGTTAGGTTAGGTTAGGTTAGGTTAGGTTAGGTTAGGTTAGGTTAGGTTAGGTTAGGTTAGGTTAGGTTAGGTTAGGTTAGGTTAGGTTAGGTTAGGTTAGGTTAGGTTAGGTTAGGTTAGGTTAGGTTAGGTTAGGTTAGGTTAGGTTAGGTTATAGGGTTGAATCTCGGTAGATTTTCTTGAAACTTGGTATACGGGGGTTTTTAAGGGTGACCTTTCTATGGTCTTTTTGGCTTGGGGTCAAATCGCCCTCCTTTTGGTACCTCCCATACAAAAAAACTGAAAAATGACGGTTTTTATTTTTTTGTGAAAAAAGTATTATAGTTGTGGAGCTGAAAACCTCCTGCCCCCAAATTTGAGTAATTCCACGTCTAATGACATTTTTTTTGTCGCTCTAGGTCTATAAACAAAAATTTTAGACCCAGGTCAGATTGTTTTCGAAAACATTTTTTGTCCAATTTGTCTCAAAAAAAATATGGTTTTGAAAGGCCTAAATGATAGCAGTTTGAAAGTGAAAACCGTTTTTCGATACCTCTCATAGTTCCGGATATATAACCACGGCCTTAATACCTATAGTTGACGGTAATTTCAAATGAGAAATTCACCTTTTTTATCTGTGAACTTTCCATCAGTATATCGTTTGTTAATTGTTCACGTCGTATAGAAAATGGTACATTTAAAATCCGCTGACGTGTACGTGAAGTGTTTTTAAAGAGCAGAAAAACTTGGTTGTACCTTATACCTAATACCTACACAGTCTAGATATTACTACATTAGGTAGATACTACAACGCTTTGATTAATAGGTTAGGTTAGATTAGGTTAGGTTAGATTAGGTTAGGTTAGATTAGGTTAGGTTAGATTATGTTAGGTTAGGTTTGGTTAAGGATACCTACAAATATCTGGTGAATACCTAAAACTGTTTACTTATAAATAATTTTTCTCCGCCGTGTGCGTAGATATTTTTGCGATTGAACAAGTCTAATATGTCGTTTATACATGCGCCTATTCATTCCGTATAGTTTTATTGTTATTATTTAAGTTTAAATAATTATATCTTTACAGTACATAATTAATGTTTCGTCACGTGATTCGTGACATAGGATTGTTAATTTTGCCGTAAAATTCAACAGGTCCCGTGGCCTAGTGGTGCACGGTCACGGGTATCGTGCTCTGGTGACTGGGGTTCGAGCCTCGACAATTAAATATATAGTTTTTGCATTTTTTATTTTTATTTATATTATTATTAATAATATTTTCGATGTTCGATATCAATTTCGCATATAAGAGAAAAAAAAATATTGACTTGAGTTTTTTTTTTAGTTGACCGTATATAGTCGTTTGGGTGGGAATTTTGTTTTTCAAAAAGAAGGTTATAGGGGGTCTTGACGGTAGATTTTAATGAAATTCGGCACACGCGTTCTACATGATGTGGCCCATATTTTCCTTGAACATTGTTGGCCCTCCAATACCTCCCTTCGGGTAGTAATAGAGGGTTGAAAGTGAAATTGTTGAATTTATCACCGTTTTTATTTTTTTACTCGAAAAGTACAAAACCCACGTGAATTTCGTGTTAGATTTCTCATATTGATTTTTAATTCCCCATATATGTGTATTTTTTTCATCTCTCTATGTATATAAACAAAAAAGTTAAGGCCGGGTTGAATCGTGTTTTGAAAAAAAAAAATTAAAATTTTGAAAAATAATTAGCACATTCGTATAGTAGAAAAATGTGCTCTATACGAAAGTGAAGTCAGTTTTTAGATATCTCTAATAGTTCCGGAAATATAGCCACCCCCTTAATCTAGTTGACGTAATTATAAAATGAGAAATCTCACTTTTTTATCTGTTAACATTCCATCAGTATATCGTTTGTTAATTGTTCACGTCGTATAGAAAATGGTTTCCCATACATTTAAAATCCGATGACGTGTACCTACACGTGACAATATACAAATTTATTCATAAATTTATGTATGTGTACAAATGACAGCGCCACCTATATATTTTTTACCGTGTTAACGCGAACAAGCGAGCGAGGCTTCTCACACTGCATGTTTAGTTCTGTATAATTAGTGCCTCGTATTCTTCGTAGGTGGCGCTGTTATCAAAAATGTAGGTAAATAAATTATATAGGTACTCTCAAGCGGTCTTGCGGCGGAAGGTATTTAAGGGGCATAAAAAAAAAATACCTCACGACCTAACTGATGTTAAGGCGAGGTATAGGTAGGTTGTTAGGTTTTTTTTTTATGCCCCTTAAAAAACCTTATGCCGCAATACCGACTGTGATGTTAAGGTCAGTAGGTACCTACTCTTAAGCGGTCTTGCGGCGGAAGGTTTTTAAGGCGCATAAAAAAAAAATAACTCACGACCTAACTGATGTTAAGGCGAGGTATAGGTAGGTTGTTAGGTTTTTTTTTTATGCACCTTAAAAAACCTTCCGCCGCAAGACCGACTCTGATGTTAAGGTCAGGTAGGTGGTTAGGTATTTTTTTTTTATGCGCCTTAAGAAACCTTCCGCCGCAATACCGACTGTGATGTTAAGGTCAGTAGGTACCTACTCTTAAGCGGTCTTGCGGCGGAAGGTTTTTAAGGCGCATAAAAAAAAAATACCTCACGACCTAACTGATGTTAAGGCGAGGTATAGGTAGGTTGTTAGGTTTTTTTTTTTATGCACCTTAAAAAACCTTCCGCCGCAAGACCGACTCTGATGTTAAGGTCAGGTAGGTGGTTAGGTATTTTTTTTTTATGCGCCTTAAGAAACCTTCCGCCGCAAGACCGAATTTGAGGTCGATTTTCAAATTTTTGTTTTTTCAAAATATCGTCATTATACTCGTTTTCGACTAATTTGTATGCGCAAATTTCGAATTCGAGGTCGATTTTCAAATCCAAGATGGCGGACGAAAAAAATATATATATATCGGATTTAGTGGTTATAGGTTAGGTTAGGTTAGGTTATAGGGTTGAATCTCGGTAGATTTTCTTGAAACTTGGTATACGGGGGTTTTTAAGGGTGACCTTTCTATGGTCTTTTTGGCTTGGGGTCAAATCGCCCTCCTTTTGGTACCTCCCATACAAAAAAACTGAAAAATGACGGTTTTTATTTTTTTGTGAAAAAAGTATTATAGTTGTGGAGCTGAAAACCTCCTGCCCCCAAATTTGAGTAATTCCACGTCTAATGACATTTTTTTTGTCGCTCTAGGTCTATAAACAAAAATTTTAGACCCAGGTCAGATTGTTTTCGAAAACATTTTTTGTCCAATTTGTCTCAAAAAAAATATGGTTTTGAAAGGCCTAAATGATAGCAGTTTGAAAGTGAAAACCGTTTTTCGATACCTCTCATAGTTCCGGATATATAACCACGGCCTTAATACCTATAGTTGACGGTAATTTCAAATGAGAAATTCACCTTTTTTATCTGTGAACTTTCCATCAGTATATCGTTTGTTAATTGTTCACGTCGTATAGAAAATGGTACATTTAAAATCCGCTGACGTGTACGTGAAGTGTTTTTAAAGAGCAGAAAAACTTGGTTGTACCTTATACCTAATACCTACACAGTCTAGATATTACTACATTAGGTAGATACTACAACGCTTTGATTAATAGGTTAGGTTAGATTAGGTTAGGTTAGATTAGGTTAGGTTAGATTAGGTTAGGTTAGATTATGTTAGGTTAGGTTTGGTTAAGGATACCTACAAATATCTGGTGAATACCTAAAACTGTTTACTTATAAATAATTTTTCTCCGCCGTGTGCGTAGATATTTTTGCGATTGAACAAGTCTAATATGTCGTTTATACATGCGCCTATTCATTCCGTATAGTTTTATTGTTATTATTTAAGTTTAAATAATTATATCTTTACAGTACATAATTAATGTTTCGTCACGTGATTCGTGACATAGGATTGTTAATTTTGCCGTAAAATTCAACAGGTCCCGTGGCCTAGTGGTGCACGGTCACGGGTATCGTGCTCTGGTGACTGGGGTTCGAGCCTCGACAATTAAATATATAGTTTTTGCATTTTTTATTTTTATTTATATTATTATTAATAATATTTTCGATGTTCGATATCAATTTCGCATATAAGAGAAAAAAAAATATTGACTTGAGTTTTTTTTTTAGTTGACCGTATATAGTCGTTTGGGTGGGAATTTTGTTTTTCAAAAAGAAGGTTATAGGGGGTCTTGACGGTAGATTTTAATGAAATTCGGCACACGCGTTCTACATGATGTGGCCCATATTTTCCTTGAACATTGTTGGCCCTCCAATACCTCCCTTCGGGTAGTAATAGAGGGTTGAAAGTGAAATTGTTGAATTTATCACCGTTTTTATTTTTTTACTCGAAAAGTACAAAACCCACGTGAATTTCGTGTTAGATTTCTCATATTGATTTTTAATTCCCCATATATGTGTATTTTTTTCATCTCTCTATGTATATAAACAAAAAAGTTAAGGCCGGGTTGAATCGTGTTTTGAAAAAAAAAAATTAAAATTTTGAAAAATAATTAGCACATTCGTATAGTAGAAAAATGTGCTCTATACGAAAGTGAAGTCAGTTTTTAGATATCTCTAATAGTTCCGGAAATATAGCCACCCCCTTAATCTAGTTGACGTAATTATAAAATGAGAAATCTCACTTTTTTATCTGTTAACATTCCATCAGTATATCGTTTGTTAATTGTTCACGTCGTATAGAAAATGGTTTCCCATACATTTAAAATCCGATGACGTGTACCTACACGTGACAATATACAAATTTATTCATAAATTTATGTATGTGTACAAATGACAGCGCCACCTATATATTTTTTACCGTGTTAACGCGAACAAGCGAGCGAGGCTTCTCACACTGCATGTTTAGTTCTGTATAATTAGTGCCTCGTATTCTTCGTAGGTGGCGCTGTTATCAAAAATGTAGGTAAATAAATTATATAGGTACTCTCAAGCGGTCTTGCGGCGGAAGGTATTTAAGGGGCATAAAAAAAAAATACCTCACGACCTAACTGATGTTAAGGCGAGGTATAGGTAGGTTGTTAGGTTTTTTTTTTATGCCCCTTAAAAAACCTTATGCCGCAATACCGACTGTGATGTTAAGGTCAGTAGGTACCTACTCTTAAGCGGTCTTGCGGCGGAAGGTTTTTAAGGCGCATAAAAAAAAAATAACTCACGACCTAACTGATGTTAAGGCGAGGTATAGGTAGGTTGTTAGGTTTTTTTTTTATGCACCTTAAAAAACCTTCCGCCGCAAGACCGACTCTGATGTTAAGGTCAGGTAGGTGGTTAGGTATTTTTTTTTTATGCGCCTTAAGAAACCTTCCGCCGCAATACCGACTGTGATGTTAAGGTCAGTAGGTACCTACTCTTAAGCGGTCTTGCGGCGGAAGGTTTTTAAGGCGCATAAAAAAAAAATACCTCACGACCTAACTGATGTTAAGGCGAGGTATAGGTAGGTTGTTAGGTTTTTTTTTTTATGCACCTTAAAAAACCTTCCGCCGCAAGACCGACTCTGATGTTAAGGTCAGGTAGGTGGTTAGGTATTTTTTTTTTATGCGCCTTAAGAAACCTTCCGCCGCAAGACCGAATTTGAGGTCGATTTTCAAATTTTTGTTTTTTCAAAATATCGTCATTATACTCGTTTTCGACTAATTTGTATGCGCAAATTTCGAATTCGAGGTCGATTTTCAAATCCAAGATGGCGGACGAAAAAAATATATATATATCGGATTTAGTGGTTATAGGTTAGGTTAGGTTAGGTTATAGGGTTGAATCTCGGTAGATTTTCTTGAAACTTGGTATACGGGGGTTTTTAAGGGTGACCTTTCTATGGTCTTTTTGGCTTGGGGTCAAATCGCCCTACTTTTGGTACCTCCCATACAAAAAAACTGAAAAATGACGGTTTTTATTTTTTTGTGAAAAAAGTATTATAGTTGTGGAGCTGAAAACCTCCTGCCCCCAAATTTGAGTAATTCCACGTCTAATGACATTTTTTTTGTCGCTCTAGGTCTATAAACAAAAATTTTAGACCCAGGTCAGATTGTTTTCGAAAACATTTTTTGTCCAATTTGTCTCAAAAAAAATATGGTTTTGAAAGGCCTAAATGATAGCAGTTTGAAAGTGAAAACCGTTTTTCGATACCTCTCATAGTTCCGGATATATAACCACGGCCTTAATACCTATAGTTGACGGTAATTTCAAATGAGAAATTCACCTTTTTTATCTGTGAACTTTCCATCAGTATATCGTTTGTTAATTGTTCACGTCGTATAGAAAATGGTACATTTAAAATCCGCTGACGTGTACGTGAAGTGTTTTTAAAGAGCAGAAAAACTTGGTTGTACCTTATACCTAATACCTACACAGTCTAGATATTACTACATTAGGTAGATACTACAACGCTTTGATTAATAGGTTAGGTTAGATTAGGTTAGGTTAGATTAGGTTAGGTTAGATTAGGTTAGGTTAGATTATGTTAGGTTAGGTTTGGTTAAGGATACCTACAAATATCTGGTGAATACCTAAAACTGTTTACTTATAAATAATTTTTCTCCGCCGTGTGCGTAGATATTTTTGCGATTGAACAAGTCTAATATGTCGTTTATACATGCGCCTATTCATTCCGTATAGTTTTATTGTTATTATTTAAGTTTAAATAATTATATCTTTACAGTACATAATTAATGTTTCGTCACGTGATTCGTGACATAGGATTGTTAATTTTGCCGTAAAATTCAACAGGTCCCGTGGCCTAGTGGTGCACGGTCACGGGTATCGTGCTCTGGTGACTGGGGTTCGAGCCTCGACAATTAAATATATAGTTTTTGCATTTTTTATTTTTATTTATATTATTATTAATAATATTTTCGATGTTCGATATCAATTTCGCATATAAGAGAAAAAAAAATATTGACTTGAGTTTTTTTTTTAGTTGACCGTATATAGTCGTTTGGGTGGGAATTTTGTTTTTCAAAAAGAAGGTTATAGGGGGTCTTGACGGTAGATTTTAATGAAATTCGGCACACGCGTTCTACATGATGTGGCCCATATTTTCCTTGAACATTGTTGGCCCTCCAATACCTCCCTTCGGGTAGTAATAGAGGGTTGAAAGTGAAATTGTTGAATTTATCACCGTTTTTATTTTTTTACTCGAAAAGTACAAAACCCACGTGAATTTCGTGTTAGATTTCTCATATTGATTTTTAATTCCCCATATATGTGTATTTTTTTCATCTCTCTATGTATATAAACAAAAAAGTTAAGGCCGGGTTGAATCGTGTTTTGAAAAAAAAAAATTAAAATTTTGAAAAATAATTAGCACATTCGTATAGTAGAAAAATGTGCTCTATACGAAAGTGAAGTCAGTTTTTAGATATCTCTAATAGTTCCGGAAATATAGCCACCCCCTTAATCTAGTTGACGTAATTATAAAATGAGAAATCTCACTTTTTTATCTGTTAACATTCCATCAGTATATCGTTTGTTAATTGTTCACGTCGTATAGAAAATGGTTTCCCATACATTTAAAATCCGATGACGTGTACCTACACGTGACAATATACAAATTTATTCATAAATTTATGTATGTGTACAAATGACAGCGCCACCTATATATTTTTTACCGTGTTAACGCGAACAAGCGAGCGAGGCTTCTCACACTGCATGTTTAGTTCTGTATAATTAGTGCCTCGTATTCTTCGTAGGTGGCGCTGTTATCAAAAATGTAGGTAAATAAATTATATAGGTACTCTCAAGCGGTCTTGCGGCGGAAGGTATTTAAGGGGCATAAAAAAAAAATACCTCACGACCTAACTGATGTTAAGGCGAGGTATAGGTAGGTTGTTAGGTTTTTTTTTTATGCCCCTTAAAAAACCTTATGCCGCAATACCGACTGTGATGTTAAGGTCAGTAGGTACCTACTCTTAAGCGGTCTTGCGGCGGAAGGTTTTTAAGGCGCATAAAAAAAAAATAACTCACGACCTAACTGATGTTAAGGCGAGGTATAGGTAGGTTGTTAGGTTTTTTTTTTATGCACCTTAAAAAACCTTCCGCCGCAAGACCGACTCTGATGTTAAGGTCAGGTAGGTGGTTAGGTATTTTTTTTTTATGCGCCTTAAGAAACCTTCCGCCGCAATACCGACTGTGATGTTAAGGTCAGTAGGTACCTACTCTTAAGCGGTCTTGCGGCGGAAGGTTTTTAAGGCGCATAAAAAAAAAATACCTCACGACCTAACTGATGTTAAGGCGAGGTATAGGTAGGTTGTTAGGTTTTTTTTTTTATGCACCTTAAAAAACCTTCCGCCGCAAGACCGACTCTGATGTTAAGGTCAGGTAGGTGGTTAGGTATTTTTTTTTTATGCGCCTTAAGAAACCTTCCGCCGCAAGACCGAATTTGAGGTCGATTTTCAAATTTTTGTTTTTTCAAAATATCGTCATTATACTCGTTTTCGACTAATTTGTATGCGCAAATTTCGAATTCGAGGTCGATTTTCAAATCCAAGATGGCGGACGAAAAAAATATATATATATCGGATTTAGTGGTTATAGGTTAGGTTAGGTTAGGTTATAGGGTTGAATCTCGGTAGATTTTCTTGAAACTTGGTATACGGGGGTTTTTAAGGGTGACCTTTCTATGGTCTTTTTGGCTTGGGGTCAAATCGCCCTCCTTTTGGTACCTCCCATACAAAAAAACTGAAAAATGACGGTTTTTATTTTTTTGTGAAAAAAGTATTATAGTTGTGGAGCTGAAAACCTCCTGCCCCCAAATTTGAGTAATTCCACGTCTAATGACATTTTTTTTGTCGCTCTAGGTCTATAAACAAAAATTTTAGACCCAGGTCAGATTGTTTTCGAAAACATTTTTTGTCCAATTTGTCTCAAAAAAAATATGGTTTTGAAAGGCCTAAATGATAGCAGTTTGAAAGTGAAAACCGTTTTTCGATACCTCTCATAGTTCCGGATATATAACCACGGCCTTAATACCTATAGTTGACGGTAATTTCAAATGAGAAATTCACCTTTTTTATCTGTGAACTTTCCATCAGTATATCGTTTGTTAATTGTTCACGTCGTATAGAAAATGGTACATTTAAAATCCGCTGACGTGTACGTGAAGTGTTTTTAAAGAGCAGAAAAACTTGGTTGTACCTTATACCTAATACCTACACAGTCTAGATATTACTACATTAGGTAGATACTACAACGCTTTGATTAATAGGTTAGGTTAGATTAGGTTAGGTTAGATTAGGTTAGGTTAGATTAGGTTAGGTTAGATTATGTTAGGTTAGGTTTGGTTAAGGATACCTACAAATATCTGGTGAATACCTAAAACTGTTTACTTATAAATAATTTTTCTCCGCCGTGTGCGTAGATATTTTTGCGATTGAACAAGTCTAATATGTCGTTTATACATGCGCCTATTCATTCCGTATAGTTTTATTGTTATTATTTAAGTTTAAATAATTATATCTTTACAGTACATAATTAATGTTTCGTCACGTGATTCGTGACATAGGATTGTTAATTTTGCCGTAAAATTCAACAGGTCCCGTGGCCTAGTGGTGCACGGTCACGGGTATCGTGCTCTGGTGACTGGGGTTCGAGCCTCGACAATTAAATATATAGTTTTTGCATTTTTTATTTTTATTTATATTATTATTAATAATATTTTCGATGTTCGATATCAATTTCGCATATAAGAGAAAAAAAAATATTGACTTGAGTTTTTTTTTTAGTTGACCGTATATAGTCGTTTGGGTGGGAATTTTGTTTTTCAAAAAGAAGGTTATAGGGGGTCTTGACGGTAGATTTTAATGAAATTCGGCACACGCGTTCTACATGATGTGGCCCATATTTTCCTTGAACATTGTTGGCCCTCCAATACCTCCCTTCGGGTAGTAATAGAGGGTTGAAAGTGAAATTGTTGAATTTATCACCGTTTTTATTTTTTTACTCGAAAAGTACAAAACCCACGTGAATTTCGTGTTAGATTTCTCATATTGATTTTTAATTCCCCATATATGTGTATTTTTTTCATCTCTCTATGTATATAAACAAAAAAGTTAAGGCCGGGTTGAATCGTGTTTTGAAAAAAAAAAATTAAAATTTTGAAAAATAATTAGCACATTCGTATAGTAGAAAAATGTGCTCTATACGAAAGTGAAGTCAGTTTTTAGATATCTCTAATAGTTCCGGAAATATAGCCACCCCCTTAATCTAGTTGACGTAATTATAAAATGAGAAATCTCACTTTTTTATCTGTTAACATTCCATCAGTATATCGTTTGTTAATTGTTCACGTCGTATAGAAAATGGTTTCCCATACATTTAAAATCCGATGACGTGTACCTACACGTGACAATATACAAATTTATTCATAAATTTATGTATGTGTACAAATGACAGCGCCACCTATATATTTTTTACCGTGTTAACGCGAACAAGCGAGCGAGGCTTCTCACACTGCATGTTTAGTTCTGTATAATTAGTGCCTCGTATTCTTCGTAGGTGGCGCTGTTATCAAAAATGTAGGTAAATAAATTATATAGGTACTCTCAAGCGGTCTTGCGGCGGAAGGTATTTAAGGGGCATAAAAAAAAAATACCTCACGACCTAACTGATGTTAAGGCGAGGTATAGGTAGGTTGTTAGGTTTTTTTTTTATGCCCCTTAAAAAACCTTATGCCGCAATACCGACTGTGATGTTAAGGTCAGTAGGTACCTACTCTTAAGCGGTCTTGCGGCGGAAGGTTTTTAAGGCGCATAAAAAAAAAATAACTCACGACCTAACTGATGTTAAGGCGAGGTATAGGTAGGTTGTTAGGTTTTTTTTTTATGCACCTTAAAAAACCTTCCGCCGCAAGACCGACTCTGATGTTAAGGTCAGGTAGGTGGTTAGGTATTTTTTTTTTATGCGCCTTAAGAAACCTTCCGCCGCAATACCGACTGTGATGTTAAGGTCAGTAGGTACCTACTCTTAAGCGGTCTTGCGGCGGAAGGTTTTTAAGGCGCATAAAAAAAAAATACCTCACGACCTAACTGATGTTAAGGCGAGGTATAGGTAGGTTGTTAGGTTTTTTTTTTTATGCACCTTAAAAAACCTTCCGCCGCAAGACCGACTCTGATGTTAAGGTCAGGTAGGTGGTTAGGTATTTTTTTTTTATGCGCCTTAAGAAACCTTCCGCCGCAAGACCGAATTTGAGGTCGATTTTCAAATTTTTGTTTTTTCAAAATATCGTCATTATACTCGTTTTCGACTAATTTGTATGCGCAAATTTCGAATTCGAGGTCGATTTTCAAATCCAAGATGGCGGACGAAAAAAATATATATATATCGGATTTAGTGGTTATAGGTTAGGTTAGGTTAGGTTATAGGGTTGAATCTCGGTAGATTTTCTTGAAACTTGGTATACGGGGGTTTTTAAGGGTGACCTTTCTATGGTCTTTTTGGCTTGGGGTCAAATCGCCCTCCTTTTGGTACCTCCCATACAAAAAAACTGAAAAATGACGGTTTTTATTTTTTTGTGAAAAAAGTATTATAGTTGTGGAGCTGAAAACCTCCTGCCCCCAAATTTGAGTAATTCCACGTCTAATGACATTTTTTTTGTCGCTCTAGGTCTATAAACAAAAATTTTAGACCCAGGTCAGATTGTTTTCGAAAACATTTTTTGTCCAATTTGTCTCAAAAAAAATATGGTTTTGAAAGGCCTAAATGATAGCAGTTTGAAAGTGAAAACCGTTTTTCGATACCTCTCATAGTTCCGGATATATAACCACGGCCTTAATACCTATAGTTGACGGTAATTTCAAATGAGAAATTCACCTTTTTTATCTGTGAACTTTCCATCAGTATATCGTTTGTTAATTGTTCACGTCGTATAGAAAATGGTACATTTAAAATCCGCTGACGTGTACGTGAAGTGTTTTTAAAGAGCAGAAAAACTTGGTTGTACCTTATACCTAATACCTACACAGTCTAGATATTACTACATTAGGTAGATACTACAACGCTTTGATTAATAGGTTAGGTTAGATTAGGTTAGGTTAGATTAGGTTAGGTTAGATTAGGTTAGGTTAGATTATGTTAGGTTAGGTTTGGTTAGGTTAGGTTAGGTTAGGTTAGGTTAGGTTAGGTTAGGTTAGGTTAGGTTAGGTTAGGTTAGGTTAGGTTAGGTTAGGTTAGGTTAGGTTAGGTTAGGTTAGGTTAGGTTAGGTTAGGTTAGGTTAGGTTAGGTTAGGTTAGGTTAGGTTAGGTTAGGTTAGGTTAGGTTAGGTTAGGTTAGGTTAGGTTAGGTTAGGTTAGGTTAGGTTAGGTTAGGTTAGGTTAGGTTAGGTTAGGTTAGGTTAGGTTAGGTTAGGTTAGGTTAGGTTAGGTTAGGTTAGGTTAGGTTAGGTTAGGTTAGGTTAGGTTAGGTTAGGTTAGGTTAGGTTAGGTTAGGTTAGGTTAGGTTAGGTTAGGTTAGGTTAGGTTAGGTTAGGTTAGGTTAGGTTAGGTTAGGTTAGGTTAGGTTAGGTTAGGTTAGGTTAGGTTAGGTTAGGTTAGGTTAGGTTAGGTTAGGTTAGGTTAGGTTAGGTTAGGTTAGGTTAGGTTAGGTTAGGTTAGGTTAGGTTAGGTTAGGTTAGGTTAGGTTAGGTTAGGTTAGGTTAGGTTAGGTTAGGTTAGGTTAGGTTAGGTTAGGTTAGGTTAGGTTAGGTTAGGTTAGGTTAGGTTAGGTTAGGTTAGGTTAGGTTAGGTTAGGTTAGGTTAGGTTAGGTTAGGTTAGGTTAGGTTAGGTTAGGTTAGGTTAGGTTAGGTTAGGTTAGGTTAGGTTAGGTTAGGTTAGGTTAGGTTAGGTTAGGTTAGGTTAGGTTAGGTTAGGTTAGGTTAGGTTAGGTTAGGTTAGGTTAGGTTAGGTTAGGTTAGGTTAGGTTAGGTTAGGTTAGGTTAGGTTAGGTTAGGTTAGGTTAGGTTAGGTTAGGTTAGGTTAGGTTAGGTTAGGTTAGGTTAGGTTAGGTTAGGTTAGGTTAGGTTAGGTTAGGTTAGGTTAGGTTAGGTTAGGTTAGGTTAGGTTAGGTTAGGTTAGGTTAGGTTAGGTTAGGTTAGGTTAGGTTAGGTTAGGTTAGGTTAGGTTAGGTTAGGTTAGGTTAGGTTAGGTTAGGTTAGGTTAGGTTAGGTTAGGTTAGGTTAGGTTAGGTTAGGTTAGGTTAGGTTAGGTTAGGTTAGGTTAGGTTAGGTTAGGTTAGGTTAGGTTAGGTTAGGTTAGGTTAGGTTAGGTTAGGTTAGGTTAGGTTAGGTTAGGTTAGGTTAGGTTAGGTTAGGTTAGGTTAGGTTAGGTTAGGTTAGGTTAGGTTAGGTTAGGTTAGGTTAGGTTAGGTTAGGTTAGGTTAGGTTAGGTTAGGTTAGGTTAGGTTAGGTTAGGTTAGGTTAGGTTAGGTTAGGTTAGGTTAGGTTAGGTTAGGTTAGGTTAGGTTAGGTTAGGTTAGGTTAGGTTAGGTTAGGTTAGGTTAGGTTAGGTTAGGTTAGGTTAGGTTAGGTTAGGTTAGGTTAGGTTAGGTTAGGTTAGGTTAGGTTAGGTTAGGTTAGGTTAGGTTAGGTTAGGTTAGGTTAGGTTAGGTTAGGTTAGGTTAGGTTAGGTTAGGTTAGGTTAGGTTAGGTTAGGTTAGGTTAGGTTAGGTTAGGTTAGGTTAGGTTAGGTTAGGTTAGGTTAGGTTAGGTTAGGTTAGGTTAGGTTAGGTTAGGTTAGGTTAGGTTAGGTTAGGTTAGGTTAGGTTAGGTTAGGTTAGGTTAGGTTAGGTTAGGTTAGGTTAGGTTAGGTTAGGTTAGGTTAGGTTAGGTTAGGTTAGGTTAGGTTAGGTTAGGTTAGGTTAGGTTAGGTTAGGTTAGGTTAGGTTAGGTTAGGTTAGGTTAGGTTAGGTTAGGTTAGGTTAGGTTAGGTTAGGTTAGGTTAGGTTAGGTTAGGTTAGGTTAGGTTAGGTTAGGTTAGGTTAGGTTAGGTTAGGTTAGGTTAGGTTAGGTTAGGTTAGGTTAGGTTAGGTTAGGTTAGGTTAGGTTAGGTTAGGTTAGGTTAGGTTAGGTTAGGTTAGGTTAGGTTAGGTTAGGTTAGGTTAGGTTAGGTTAGGTTAGGTTAGGTTAGGTTAGGTTAGGTTAGGTTAGGTTAGGTTAGGTTAGGTTAGGTTAGGTTAGGTTAGGTTAGGTTAGGTTAGGTTAGGTTAGGTTAGGTTAGGTTAGGTTAGGTTAGGTTAGGTTATAGGGTTGAATCTCGGTAGATTTTCTTGAAACTTGGTATACGGGGGTTTTTAAGGGTGACCTTTCTATGGTCTTTTTGGCTTGGGGTCAAATCGCCCTCCTTTTGGTACCTCCCATACAAAAAAACTGAAAAATGACGGTTTTTATTTTTTTGTGAAAAAAGTATTATAGTTGTGGAGCTGAAAACCTCCTGCCCCCAAATTTGAGTAATTCCACGTCTAATGACATTTTTTTTGTCGCTCTAGGTCTATAAACAAAAATTTTAGACCCAGGTCAGATTGTTTTCGAAAACATTTTTTGTCCAATTTGTCTCAAAAAAAATATGGTTTTGAAAGGCCTAAATGATAGCAGTTTGAAAGTGAAAACCGTTTTTCGATACCTCTCATAGTTCCGGATATATAACCACGGCCTTAATACCTATAGTTGACGGTAATTTCAAATGAGAAATTCACCTTTTTTATCTGTGAACTTTCCATCAGTATATCGTTTGTTAATTGTTCACGTCGTATAGAAAATGGTACATTTAAAATCCGCTGACGTGTACGTGAAGTGTTTTTAAAGAGCAGAAAAACTTGGTTGTACCTTATACCTAATACCTACACAGTCTAGATATTACTACATTAGGTAGATACTACAACGCTTTGATTAATAGGTTAGGTTAGATTAGGTTAGGTTAGATTAGGTTAGGTTAGATTAGGTTAGGTTAGATTATGTTAGGTTAGGTTTGGTTAAGGATACCTACAAATATCTGGTGAATACCTAAAACTGTTTACTTATAAATAATTTTTCTCCGCCGTGTGCGTAGATATTTTTGCGATTGAACAAGTCTAATATGTCGTTTATACATGCGCCTATTCATTCCGTATAGTTTTATTGTTATTATTTAAGTTTAAATAATTATATCTTTACAGTACATAATTAATGTTTCGTCACGTGATTCGTGACATAGGATTGTTAATTTTGCCGTAAAATTCAACAGGTCCCGTGGCCTAGTGGTGCACGGTCACGGGTATCGTGCTCTGGTGACTGGGGTTCGAGCCTCGACAATTAAATATATAGTTTTTGCATTTTTTATTTTTATTTATATTATTATTAATAATATTTTCGATGTTCGATATCAATTTCGCATATAAGAGAAAAAAAAATATTGACTTGAGTTTTTTTTTTAGTTGACCGTATATAGTCGTTTGGGTGGGAATTTTGTTTTTCAAAAAGAAGGTTATAGGGGGTCTTGACGGTAGATTTTAATGAAATTCGGCACACGCGTTCTACATGATGTGGCCCATATTTTCCTTGAACATTGTTGGCCCTCCAATACCTCCCTTCGGGTAGTAATAGAGGGTTGAAAGTGAAATTGTTGAATTTATCACCGTTTTTATTTTTTTACTCGAAAAGTACAAAACCCACGTGAATTTCGTGTTAGATTTCTCATATTGATTTTTAATTCCCCATATATGTGTATTTTTTTCATCTCTCTATGTATATAAACAAAAAAGTTAAGGCCGGGTTGAATCGTGTTTTGAAAAAAAAAAATTAAAATTTTGAAAAATAATTAGCACATTCGTATAGTAGAAAAATGTGCTCTATACGAAAGTGAAGTCAGTTTTTAGATATCTCTAATAGTTCCGGAAATATAGCCACCCCCTTAATCTAGTTGACGTAATTATAAAATGAGAAATCTCACTTTTTTATCTGTTAACATTCCATCAGTATATCGTTTGTTAATTGTTCACGTCGTATAGAAAATGGTTTCCCATACATTTAAAATCCGATGACGTGTACCTACACGTGACAATATACAAATTTATTCATAAATTTATGTATGTGTACAAATGACAGCGCCACCTATATATTTTTTACCGTGTTAACTCTCACACTGCATGTTTAGTTCTGTATAATTAGTGCCTCGTATTCTTCGTAGGTGGCGCTGTTATCAAAAATGTAGGTAAATAAATTATATAGGTACTCTCAAGCGGTCTTGCGGCGGAAGGTATTTAAGGGGCATAAAAAAAAAATACCTCACGACCTAACTGATGTTAAGGCGAGGTATAGGTAGGTTGTTAGGTTTTTTTTTTATGCCCCTTAAAAAACCTTATGCCGCAATACCGACTGTGATGTTAAGGTCAGTAGGTACCTACTCTTAAGCGGTCTTGCGGCGGAAGGTTTTTAAGGCGCATAAAAAAAAAATAACTCACGACCTAACTGATGTTAAGGCGAGGTATAGGTAGGTTGTTAGGTTTTTTTTTTATGCACCTTAAAAAACCTTCCGCCGCAAGACCGACTCTGATGTTAAGGTCAGGTAGGTGGTTAGGTATTTTTTTTTTATGCGCCTTAAGAAACCTTCCGCCGCAATACCGACTGTGATGTTAAGGTCAGTAGGTACCTACTCTTAAGCGGTCTTGCGGCGGAAGGTTTTTAAGGCGCATAAAAAAAAAATACCTCACGACCTAACTGATGTTAAGGCGAGGTATAGGTAGGTTGTTAGGTTTTTTTTTTTATGCACCTTAAAAAACCTTCCGCCGCAAGACCGACTCTGATGTTAAGGTCAGGTAGGTGGTTAGGTATTTTTTTTTTATGCGCCTTAAGAAACCTTCCGCCGCAAGACCGAATTTGAGGTCGATTTTCAAATTTTTGTTTTTTCAAAATATCGTCATTATACTCGTTTTCGACTAATTTGTATGCGCAAATTTCGAATTCGAGGTCGATTTTCAAATCCAAGATGGCGGACGAAAAAAATATATATATATCGGATTTAGTGGTTATAGGTTAGGTTAGGTTAGGTTAGGTTATAGGGTTGAATCTCGGTAGATTTTCTTGAAACTTGGTATACGGGGGTTTTTAAGGGTGACCTTTCTATGGTCTTTTTGGCTTGGGGTCAAATCGCCCTCCTTTTGGTACCTCCCATACAAAAAAACTGAAAAATGACGGTTTTTATTTTTTTGTGAAAAAAGTATTATAGTTGTGGAGCTGAAAACCTCCTGCCCCCAAATTTGAGTAATTCCACGTCTAATGACATTTTTTTTGTCGCTCTAGGTCTATAAACAAAAATTTTAGACCCAGGTCAGATTGTTTTCGAAAACATTTTTTGTCCAATTTGTCTCAAAAAAAATATGGTTTTGAAAGGCCTAAATGATAGCAGTTTGAAAGTGAAAACCGTTTTTCGATACCTCTCATAGTTCCGGATATATAACCACGGCCTTAATACCTATAGTTGACGGTAATTTCAAATGAGAAATTCACCTTTTTTATCTGTGAACTTTCCATCAGTATATCGTTTGTTAATTGTTCACGTCGTATAGAAAATGGTACATTTAAAATCCGCTGACGTGTACGTGAAGTGTTTTTAAAGAGCAGAAAAACTTGGTTGTACCTTATACCTAATACCTACACAGTCTAGATATTACTACATTAGGTAGATACTACAACGCTTTGATTAATAGGTTAGGTTAGATTAGGTTAGGTTAGATTAGGTTAGGTTAGATTAGGTTAGGTTAGATTATGTTAGGTTAGGTTTGGTTAAGGATACCTACAAATATCTGGTGAATACCTAAAACTGTTTACTTATAAATAATTTTTCTCCGCCGTGTGCGTAGATATTTTTGCGATTGAACAAGTCTAATATGTCGTTTATACATGCGCCTATTCATTCCGTATAGTTTTATTGTTATTATTTAAGTTTAAATAATTATATCTTTACAGTACATAATTAATGTTTCGTCACGTGATTCGTGACATAGGATTGTTAATTTTGCCGTAAAATTCAACAGGTCCCGTGGCCTAGTGGTGCACGGTCACGGGTATCGTGCTCTGGTGACTGGGGTTCGAGCCTCGACAATTAAATATATAGTTTTTGCATTTTTTATTTTTATTTATATTATTATTAATAATATTTTCGATGTTCGATATCAATTTCGCATATAAGAGAAAAAAAAATATTGACTTGAGTTTTTTTTTTAGTTGACCGTATATAGTCGTTTGGGTGGGAATTTTGTTTTTCAAAAAGAAGGTTATAGGGGGTCTTGACGGTAGATTTTAATGAAATTCGGCACACGCGTTCTACATGATGTGGCCCATATTTTCCTTGAACATTGTTGGCCCTCCAATACCTCCCTTCGGGTAGTAATAGAGGGTTGAAAGTGAAATTGTTGAATTTATCACCGTTTTTATTTTTTTACTCGAAAAGTACAAAACCCACGTGAATTTCGTGTTAGATTTCTCATATTGATTTTTAATTCCCCATATATGTGTATTTTTTTCATCTCTCTATGTATATAAACAAAAAAGTTAAGGCCGGGTTGAATCGTGTTTTGAAAAAAAAAAATTAAAATTTTGAAAAATAATTAGCACATTCGTATAGTAGAAAAATGTGCTCTATACGAAAGTGAAGTCAGTTTTTAGATATCTCTAATAGTTCCGGAAATATAGCCACCCCCTTAATCTAGTTGACGTAATTATAAAATGAGAAATCTCACTTTTTTATCTGTTAACATTCCATCAGTATATCGTTTGTTAATTGTTCACGTCGTATAGAAAATGGTTTCCCATACATTTAAAATCCGATGACGTGTACCTACACGTGACAATATACAAATTTATTCATAAATTTATGTATGTGTACAAATGACAGCGCCACCTATATATTTTTTACCGTGTTAACGCGAACAAGCGAGCGAGGCTTCTCACACTGCATGTTTAGTTCTGTATAATTAGTGCCTCGTATTCTTCGTAGGTGGCGCTGTTATCAAAAATGTAGGTAAATAAATTATATAGGTACTCTCAAGCGGTCTTGCGGCGGAAGGTATTTAAGGGGCATAAAAAAAAAATACCTCACGACCTAACTGATGTTAAGGCGAGGTATAGGTAGGTTGTTAGGTTTTTTTTTTATGCCCCTTAAAAAACCTTATGCCGCAATACCGACTGTGATGTTAAGGTCAGTAGGTACCTACTCTTAAGCGGTCTTGCGGCGGAAGGTTTTTAAGGCGCATAAAAAAAAAATAACTCACGACCTAACTGATGTTAAGGCGAGGTATAGGTAGGTTGTTAGGTTTTTTTTTTATGCACCTTAAAAAACCTTCCGCCGCAAGACCGACTCTGATGTTAAGGTCAGGTAGGTGGTTAGGTATTTTTTTTTTATGCGCCTTAAGAAACCTTCCGCCGCAATACCGACTGTGATGTTAAGGTCAGTAGGTACCTACTCTTAAGCGGTCTTGCGGCGGAAGGTTTTTAAGGCGCATAAAAAAAAAATACCTCACGACCTAACTGATGTTAAGGCGAGGTATAGGTAGGTTGTTAGGTTTTTTTTTTTATGCACCTTAAAAAACCTTCCGCCGCAAGACCGACTCTGATGTTAAGGTCAGGTAGGTGGTTAGGTATTTTTTTTTTATGCGCCTTAAGAAACCTTCCGCCGCAAGACCGAATTTGAGGTCGATTTTCAAATTTTTGTTTTTTCAAAATATCGTCATTATACTCGTTTTCGACTAATTTGTATGCGCAAATTTCGAATTCGAGGTCGATTTTCAAATCCAAGATGGCGGACGAAAAAAATATATATATATCGGATTTAGTGGTTATAGGTTAGGTTAGGTTAGGTTAGGTTATAGGGTTGAATCTCGGTAGATTTTCTTGAAACTTGGTATACGGGGGTTTTTAAGGGTGACCTTTCTATGGTCTTTTTGGCTTGGGGTCAAATCGCCCTCCTTTTGGTACCTCCCATACAAAAAAACTGAAAAATGACGGTTTTTATTTTTTTGTGAAAAAAGTATTATAGTTGTGGAGCTGAAAACCTCCTGCCCCCAAATTTGAGTAATTCCACGTCTAATGACATTTTTTTTGTCGCTCTAGGTCTATAAACAAAAATTTTAGACCCAGGTCAGATTGTTTTCGAAAACATTTTTTGTCCAATTTGTCTCAAAAAAAATATGGTTTTGAAAGGCCTAAATGATAGCAGTTTGAAAGTGAAAACCGTTTTTCGATACCTCTCATAGTTCCGGATATATAACCACGGCCTTAATACCTATAGTTGACGGTAATTTCAAATGAGAAATTCACCTTTTTTATCTGTGAACTTTCCATCAGTATATCGTTTGTTAATTGTTCACGTCGTATAGAAAATGGTACATTTAAAATCCGCTGACGTGTACGTGAAGTGTTTTTAAAGAGCAGAAAAACTTGGTTGTACCTTATACCTAATACCTACACAGTCTAGATATTACTACATTAGGTAGATACTACAACGCTTTGATTAATAGGTTAGGTTAGATTAGGTTAGGTTAGATTAGGTTAGGTTAGATTAGGTTAGGTTAGATTATGTTAGGTTAGGTTTGGTTAAGGATACCTACAAATATCTGGTGAATACCTAAAACTGTTTACTTATAAATAATTTTTCTCCGCCGTGTGCGTAGATATTTTTGCGATTGAACAAGTCTAATATGTCGTTTATACATGCGCCTATTCATTCCGTATAGTTTTATTGTTATTATTTAAGTTTAAATAATTATATCTTTACAGTACATAATTAATGTTTCGTCACGTGATTCGTGACATAGGATTGTTAATTTTGCCGTAAAATTCAACAGGTCCCGTGGCCTAGTGGTGCACGGTCACGGGTATCGTGCTCTGGTGACTGGGGTTCGAGCCTCGACAATTAAATATATAGTTTTTGCATTTTTTATTTTTATTTATATTATTATTAATAATATTTTCGATGTTCGATATCAATTTCGCATATAAGAGAAAAAAAAATATTGACTTGAGTTTTTTTTTTAGTTGACCGTATATAGTCGTTTGGGTGGGAATTTTGTTTTTCAAAAAGAAGGTTATAGGGGGTCTTGACGGTAGATTTTAATGAAATTCGGCACACGCGTTCTACATGATGTGGCCCATATTTTCCTTGAACATTGTTGGCCCTCCAATACCTCCCTTCGGGTAGTAATAGAGGGTTGAAAGTGAAATTGTTGAATTTATCACCGTTTTTATTTTTTTACTCGAAAAGTACAAAACCCACGTGAATTTCGTGTTAGATTTCTCATATTGATTTTTAATTCCCCATATATGTGTATTTTTTTCATCTCTCTATGTATATAAACAAAAAAGTTAAGGCCGGGTTGAATCGTGTTTTGAAAAAAAAAAATTAAAATTTTGAAAAATAATTAGCACATTCGTATAGTAGAAAAATGTGCTCTATACGAAAGTGAAGTCAGTTTTTAGATATCTCTAATAGTTCCGGAAATATAGCCACCCCCTTAATCTAGTTGACGTAATTATAAAATGAGAAATCTCACTTTTTTATCTGTTAACATTCCATCAGTATATCGTTTGTTAATTGTTCACGTCGTATAGAAAATGGTTTCCCATACATTTAAAATCCGATGACGTGTACCTACACGTGACAATATACAAATTTATTCATAAATTTATGTATGTGTACAAATGACAGCGCCACCTATATATTTTTTACCGTGTTAACGCGAACAAGCGAGCGAGGCTTCTCACACTGCATGTTTAGTTCTGTATAATTAGTGCCTCGTATTCTTCGTAGGTGGCGCTGTTATCAAAAATGTAGGTAAATAAATTATATAGGTACTCTCAAGCGGTCTTGCGGCGGAAGGTATTTAAGGGGCATAAAAAAAAAATACCTCACGACCTAACTGATGTTAAGGCGAGGTATAGGTAGGTTGTTAGGTTTTTTTTTTATGCCCCTTAAAAAACCTTATGCCGCAATACCGACTGTGATGTTAAGGTCAGTAGGTACCTACTCTTAAGCGGTCTTGCGGCGGAAGGTTTTTAAGGCGCATAAAAAAAAAATAACTCACGACCTAACTGATGTTAAGGCGAGGTATAGGTAGGTTGTTAGGTTTTTTTTTTATGCACCTTAAAAAACCTTCCGCCGCAAGACCGACTCTGATGTTAAGGTCAGGTAGGTGGTTAGGTATTTTTTTTTTATGCGCCTTAAGAAACCTTCCGCCGCAATACCGACTGTGATGTTAAGGTCAGTAGGTACCTACTCTTAAGCGGTCTTGCGGCGGAAGGTTTTTAAGGCGCATAAAAAAAAAATACCTCACGACCTAACTGATGTTAAGGCGAGGTATAGGTAGGTTGTTAGGTTTTTTTTTTTATGCACCTTAAAAAACCTTCCGCCGCAAGACCGACTCTGATGTTAAGGTCAGGTAGGTGGTTAGGTATTTTTTTTTTATGCGCCTTAAGAAACCTTCCGCCGCAAGACCGAATTTGAGGTCGATTTTCAAATTTTTGTTTTTTCAAAATATCGTCATTATACTCGTTTTCGACTAATTTGTATGCGCAAATTTCGAATTCGAGGTCGATTTTCAAATCCAAGATGGCGGACGAAAAAAATATATATATATCGGATTTAGTGGTTATAGGTTAGGTTAGGTTAGGTTATAGGGTTGAATCTCGGTAGATTTTCTTGAAACTTGGTATACGGGGGTTTTTAAGGGTGACCTTTCTATGGTCTTTTTGGCTTGGGGTCAAATCGCCCTCCTTTTGGTACCTCCCATACAAAAAAACTGAAAAATGACGGTTTTTATTTTTTTGTGAAAAAAGTATTATAGTTGTGGAGCTGAAAACCTCCTGCCCCCAAATTTGAGTAATTCCACGTCTAATGACATTTTTTTTGTCGCTCTAGGTCTATAAACAAAAATTTTAGACCCAGGTCAGATTGTTTTCGAAAACATTTTTTGTCCAATTTGTCTCAAAAAAAATATGGTTTTGAAAGGCCTAAATGATAGCAGTTTGAAAGTGAAAACCGTTTTTCGATACCTCTCATAGTTCCGGATATATAACCACGGCCTTAATACCTATAGTTGACGGTAATTTCAAATGAGAAATTCACCTTTTTTATCTGTGAACTTTCCATCAGTATATCGTTTGTTAATTGTTCACGTCGTATAGAAAATGGTACATTTAAAATCCGCTGACGTGTACGTGAAGTGTTTTTAAAGAGCAGAAAAACTTGGTTGTACCTTATACCTAATACCTACACAGTCTAGATATTACTACATTAGGTAGATACTACAACGCTTTGATTAATAGGTTAGGTTAGATTAGGTTAGGTTAGATTAGGTTAGGTTAGATTAGGTTAGGTTAGATTATGTTAGGTTAGGTTTGGTTAAGGATACCTACAAATATCTGGTGAATACCTAAAACTGTTTACTTATAAATAATTTTTCTCCGCCGTGTGCGTAGATATTTTTGCGATTGAACAAGTCTAATATGTCGTTTATACATGCGCCTATTCATTCCGTATAGTTTTATTGTTATTATTTAAGTTTAAATAATTATATCTTTACAGTACATAATTAATGTTTCGTCACGTGATTCGTGACATAGGATTGTTAATTTTGCCGTAAAATTCAACAGGTCCCGTGGCCTAGTGGTGCACGGTCACGGGTATCGTGCTCTGGTGACTGGGGTTCGAGCCTCGACAATTAAATATATAGTTTTTGCATTTTTTATTTTTATTTATATTATTATTAATAATATTTTCGATGTTCGATATCAATTTCGCATATAAGAGAAAAAAAAATATTGACTTGAGTTTTTTTTTTAGTTGACCGTATATAGTCGTTTGGGTGGGAATTTTGTTTTTCAAAAAGAAGGTTATAGGGGGTCTTGACGGTAGATTTTAATGAAATTCGGCACACGCGTTCTACATGATGTGGCCCATATTTTCCTTGAACATTGTTGGCCCTCCAATACCTCCCTTCGGGTAGTAATAGAGGGTTGAAAGTGAAATTGTTGAATTTATCACCGTTTTTATTTTTTTACTCGAAAAGTACAAAACCCACGTGAATTTCGTGTTAGATTTCTCATATTGATTTTTAATTCCCCATATATGTGTATTTTTTTCATCTCTCTATGTATATAAACAAAAAAGTTAAGGCCGGGTTGAATCGTGTTTTGAAAAAAAAAAATTAAAATTTTGAAAAATAATTAGCACATTCGTATAGTAGAAAAATGTGCTCTATACGAAAGTGAAGTCAGTTTTTAGATATCTCTAATAGTTCCGGAAATATAGCCACCCCCTTAATCTAGTTGACGTAATTATAAAATGAGAAATCTCACTTTTTTATCTGTTAACATTCCATCAGTATATCGTTTGTTAATTGTTCACGTCGTATAGAAAATGGTTTCCCATACATTTAAAATCCGATGACGTGTACCTACACGTGACAATATACAAATTTATTCATAAATTTATGTATGTGTACAAATGACAGCGCCACCTATATATTTTTTACCGTGTTAACGCGAACAAGCGAGCGAGGCTTCTCACACTGCATGTTTAGTTCTGTATAATTAGTGCCTCGTATTCTTCGTAGGTGGCGCTGTTATCAAAAATGTAGGTAAATAAATTATATAGGTACTCTCAAGCGGTCTTGCGGCGGAAGGTATTTAAGGGGCATAAAAAAAAAATACCTCACGACCTAACTGATGTTAAGGCGAGGTATAGGTAGGTTGTTAGGTTTTTTTTTTATGCCCCTTAAAAAACCTTATGCCGCAATACCGACTGTGATGTTAAGGTCAGTAGGTACCTACTCTTAAGCGGTCTTGCGGCGGAAGGTTTTTAAGGCGCATAAAAAAAAAATAACTCACGACCTAACTGATGTTAAGGCGAGGTATAGGTAGGTTGTTAGGTTTTTTTTTTATGCACCTTAAAAAACCTTCCGCCGCAAGACCGACTCTGATGTTAAGGTCAGGTAGGTGGTTAGGTATTTTTTTTTTATGCGCCTTAAGAAACCTTCCGCCGCAATACCGACTGTGATGTTAAGGTCAGTAGGTACCTACTCTTAAGCGGTCTTGCGGCGGAAGGTTTTTAAGGCGCATAAAAAAAAAATACCTCACGACCTAACTGATGTTAAGGCGAGGTATAGGTAGGTTGTTAGGTTTTTTTTTTTATGCACCTTAAAAAACCTTCCGCCGCAAGACCGACTCTGATGTTAAGGTCAGGTAGGTGGTTAGGTATTTTTTTTTTATGCGCCTTAAGAAACCTTCCGCCGCAAGACCGAATTTGAGGTCGATTTTCAAATTTTTGTTTTTTCAAAATATCGTCATTATACTCGTTTTCGACTAATTTGTATGCGCAAATTTCGAATTCGAGGTCGATTTTCAAATCCAAGATGGCGGACGAAAAAAATATATATATATCGGATTTAGTGGTTATAGGTTAGGTTAGGTTAGGTTATAGGGTTGAATCTCGGTAGATTTTCTTGAAACTTGGTATACGGGGGTTTTTAAGGGTGACCTTTCTATGGTCTTTTTGGCTTGGGGTCAAATCGCCCTCCTTTTGGTACCTCCCATACAAAAAAACTGAAAAATGACGGTTTTTATTTTTTTGTGAAAAAAGTATTATAGTTGTGGAGCTGAAAACCTCCTGCCCCCAAATTTGAGTAATTCCACGTCTAATGACATTTTTTTTGTCGCTCTAGGTCTATAAACAAAAATTTTAGACCCAGGTCAGATTGTTTTCGAAAACATTTTTTGTCCAATTTGTCTCAAAAAAAATATGGTTTTGAAA
The DNA here is from genome assembly GCA_951800055.1 of Cenopis cana. Taxonomy (NCBI): domain Eukaryota; kingdom Metazoa; phylum Arthropoda; class Insecta; order Lepidoptera; family Tortricidae; genus Cenopis; species Cenopis cana. Next base: position 36,372 of record CATOHG010000067.1, on the reverse strand, counting down.
GGCCTAAATGATAGCAGTTTGAAAGTGAAAACCGTTTTTCGATACCTCTCATAGTTCCGGATATATAACCACGGCCTTAATACCTATAGTTGACGGTAATTTCAAATGAGAAATTCACCTTTTTTATCTGTGAACTTTCCATCAGTATATCGTTTGTTAATTGTTCACGTCGTATAGAAAATGGTACATTTAAAATCCGCTGACGTGTACGTGAAGTGTTTTTAAAGAGCAGAAAAACTTGGTTGTACCTTATACCTAATACCTACACAGTCTAGATATTACTACATTAGGTAGATACTACAACGCTTTGATTAATAGGTTAGGTTAGATTAGGTTAGGTTAGATTAGGTTAGGTTAGATTAGGTTAGGTTAGATTATGTTAGGTTAGGTTTGGTTAAGGATACCTACAAATATCTGGTGAATACCTAAAACTGTTTACTTATAAATAATTTTTCTCCGCCGTGTGCGTAGATATTTTTGCGATTGAACAAGTCTAATATGTCGTTTATACATGCGCCTATTCATTCCGTATAGTTTTATTGTTATTATTTAAGTTTAAATAATTATATCTTTACAGTACATAATTAATGTTTCGTCACGTGATTCGTGACATAGGATTGTTAATTTTGCCGTAAAATTCAACAGGTCCCGTGGCCTAGTGGTGCACGGTCACGGGTATCGTGCTCTGGTGACTGGGGTTCGAGCCTCGACAATTAAATATATAGTTTTTGCATTTTTTATTTTTATTTATATTATTATTAATAATATTTTCGATGTTCGATATCAATTTCGCATATAAGAGAAAAAAAAATATTGACTTGAGTTTTTTTTTTAGTTGACCGTATATAGTCGTTTGGGTGGGAATTTTGTTTTTCAAAAAGAAGGTTATAGGGGGTCTTGACGGTAGATTTTAATGAAATTCGGCACACGCGTTCTACATGATGTGGCCCATATTTTCCTTGAACATTGTTGGCCCTCCAATACCTCCCTTCGGGTAGTAATAGAGGGTTGAAAGTGAAATTGTTGAATTTATCACCGTTTTTATTTTTTTACTCGAAAAGTACAAAACCCACGTGAATTTCGTGTTAGATTTCTCATATTGATTTTTAATTCCCCATATATGTGTATTTTTTTCATCTCTCTATGTATATAAACAAAAAAGTTAAGGCCGGGTTGAATCGTGTTTTGAAAAAAAAAAATTAAAATTTTGAAAAATAATTAGCACATTCGTATAGTAGAAAAATGTGCTCTATACGAAAGTGAAGTCAGTTTTTAGATATCTCTAATAGTTCCGGAAATATAGCCACCCCCTTAATCTAGTTGACGTAATTATAAAATGAGAAATCTCACTTTTTTATCTGTTAACATTCCATCAGTATATCGTTTGTTAATTGTTCACGTCGTATAGAAAATGGTTTCCCATACATTTAAAATCCGATGACGTGTACCTACACGTGACAATATACAAATTTATTCATAAATTTATGTATGTGTACAAATGACAGCGCCACCTATATATTTTTTACCGTGTTAACGCGAACAAGCGAGCGAGGCTTCTCACACTGCATGTTTAGTTCTGTATAATTAGTGCCTCGTATTCTTCGTAGGTGGCGCTGTTATCAAAAATGTAGGTAAATAAATTATATAGGTACTCTCAAGCGGTCTTGCGGCGGAAGGTATTTAAGGGGCATAAAAAAAAAATACCTCACGACCTAACTGATGTTAAGGCGAGGTATAGGTAGGTTGTTAGGTTTTTTTTTTATGCCCCTTAAAAAACCTTATGCCGCAATACCGACTGTGATGTTAAGGTCAGTAGGTACCTACTCTTAAGCGGTCTTGCGGCGGAAGGTTTTTAAGGCGCATAAAAAAAAAATAACTCACGACCTAACTGATGTTAAGGCGAGGTATAGGTAGGTTGTTAGGTTTTTTTTTTATGCACCTTAAAAAACCTTCCGCCGCAAGACCGACTCTGATGTTAAGGTCAGGTAGGTGGTTAGGTATTTTTTTTTTATGCGCCTTAAGAAACCTTCCGCCGCAATACCGACTGTGATGTTAAGGTCAGTAGGTACCTACTCTTAAGCGGTCTTGCGGCGGAAGGTTTTTAAGGCGCATAAAAAAAAAATACCTCACGACCTAACTGATGTTAAGGCGAGGTATAGGTAGGTTGTTAGGTTTTTTTTTTTATGCACCTTAAAAAACCTTCCGCCGCAAGACCGACTCTGATGTTAAGGTCAGGTAGGTGGTTAGGTATTTTTTTTTTATGCGCCTTAAGAAACCTTCCGCCGCAAGACCGAATTTGAGGTCGATTTTCAAATTTTTGTTTTTTCAAAATATCGTCATTATACTCGTTTTCGACTAATTTGTATGCGCAAATTTCGAATTCGAGGTCGATTTTCAAATCCAAGATGGCGGACGAAAAAAATATATATATATCGGATTTAGTGGTTATAGGTTAGGTTAGGTTAGGTTATAGGGTTGAATCTCGGTAGATTTTCTTGAAACTTGGTATACGGGGGTTTTTAAGGGTGACCTTTCTATGGTCTTTTTGGCTTGGGGTCAAATCGCCCTCCTTTTGGTACCTCCCATACAAAAAAACTGAAAAATGACGGTTTTTATTTTTTTGTGAAAAAAGTATTATAGTTGTGGAGCTGAAAACCTCCTGCCCCCAAATTTGAGTAATTCCACGTCTAATGACATTTTTTTTGTCGCTCTAGGTCTATAAACAAAAATTTTAGACCCAGGTCAGATTGTTTTCGAAAACATTTTTTGTCCAATTTGTCTCAAAAAAAATATGGTTTTGAAAGGCCTAAATGATAGCAGTTTGAAAGTGAAAACCGTTTTTCGATACCTCTCATAGTTCCGGATATATAACCACGGCCTTAATACCTATAGTTGACGGTAATTTCAAATGAGAAATTCACCTTTTTTATCTGTGAACTTTCCATCAGTATATCGTTTGTTAATTGTTCACGTCGTATAGAAAATGGTACATTTAAAATCCGCTGACGTGTACGTGAAGTGTTTTTAAAGAGCAGAAAAACTTGGTTGTACCTTATACCTAATACCTACACAGTCTAGATATTACTACATTAGGTAGATACTACAACGCTTTGATTAATAGGTTAGGTTAGATTAGGTTAGGTTAGATTAGGTTAGGTTAGATTAGGTTAGGTTAGATTATGTTAGGTTAGGTTTGGTTAAGGATACCTACAAATATCTGGTGAATACCTAAAACTGTTTACTTATAAATAATTTTTCTCCGCCGTGTGCGTAGATATTTTTGCGATTGAACAAGTCTAATATGTCGTTTATACATGCGCCTATTCATTCCGTATAGTTTTATTGTTATTATTTAAGTTTAAATAATTATATCTTTACAGTACATAATTAATGTTTCGTCACGTGATTCGTGACATAGGATTGTTAATTTTGCCGTAAAATTCAACAGGTCCCGTGGCCTAGTGGTGCACGGTCACGGGTATCGTGCTCTGGTGACTGGGGTTCGAGCCTCGACAATTAAATATATAGTTTTTGCATTTTTTATTTTTATTTATATTATTATTAATAATATTTTCGATGTTCGATATCAATTTCGCATATAAGAGAAAAAAAAATATTGACTTGAGTTTTTTTTTTAGTTGACCGTATATAGTCGTTTGGGTGGGAATTTTGTTTTTCAAAAAGAAGGTTATAGGGGGTCTTGACGGTAGATTTTAATGAAATTCGGCACACGCGTTCTACATGATGTGGCCCATATTTTCCTTGAACATTGTTGGCCCTCCAATACCTCCCTTCGGGTAGTAATAGAGGGTTGAAAGTGAAATTGTTGAATTTATCACCGTTTTTATTTTTTTACTCGAAAAGTACAAAACCCACGTGAATTTCGTGTTAGATTTCTCATATTGATTTTTAATTCCCCATATATGTGTATTTTTTTCATCTCTCTATGTATATAAACAAAAAAGTTAAGGCCGGGTTGAATCGTGTTTTGAAAAAAAAAAATTAAAATTTTGAAAAATAATTAGCACATTCGTATAGTAGAAAAATGTGCTCTATACGAAAGTGAAGTCAGTTTTTAGATATCTCTAATAGTTCCGGAAATATAGCCACCCCCTTAATCTAGTTGACGTAATTATAAAATGAGAAATCTCACTTTTTTATCTGTTAACATTCCATCAGTATATCGTTTGTTAATTGTTCACGTCGTATAGAAAATGGTTTCCCATACATTTAAAATCCGATGACGTGTACCTACACGTGACAATATACAAATTTATTCATAAATTTATGTATGTGTACAAATGACAGCGCCACCTATATATTTTTTACCGTGTTAACGCGAACAAGCGAGCGAGGCTTCTCACACTGCATGTTTAGTTCTGTATAATTAGTGCCTCGTATTCTTCGTAGGTGGCGCTGTTATCAAAAATGTAGGTAAATAAATTATATAGGTACTCTCAAGCGGTCTTGCGGCGGAAGGTATTTAAGGGGCATAAAAAAAAAATACCTCACGACCTAACTGATGTTAAGGCGAGGTATAGGTAGGTTGTTAGGTTTTTTTTTTATGCCCCTTAAAAAACCTTATGCCGCAATACCGACTGTGATGTTAAGGTCAGTAGGTACCTACTCTTAAGCGGTCTTGCGGCGGAAGGTTTTTAAGGCGCATAAAAAAAAAATAACTCACGACCTAACTGATGTTAAGGCGAGGTATAGGTAGGTTGTTAGGTTTTTTTTTTATGCACCTTAAAAAACCTTCCGCCGCAAGACCGACTCTGATGTTAAGGTCAGGTAGGTGGTTAGGTATTTTTTTTTTATGCGCCTTAAGAAACCTTCCGCCGCAATACCGACTGTGATGTTAAGGTCAGTAGGTACCTACTCTTAAGCGGTCTTGCGGCGGAAGGTTTTTAAGGCGCATAAAAAAAAAATACCTCACGACCTAACTGATGTTAAGGCGAGGTATAGGTAGGTTGTTAGGTTTTTTTTTTTATGCACCTTAAAAAACCTTCCGCCGCAAGACCGACTCTGATGTTAAGGTCAGGTAGGTGGTTAGGTATTTTTTTTTTATGCGCCTTAAGAAACCTTCCGCCGCAAGACCGAATTTGAGGTCGATTTTCAAATTTTTGTTTTTTCAAAATATCGTCATTATACTCGTTTTCGACTAATTTGTATGCGCAAATTTCGAATTCGAGGTCGATTTTCAAATCCAAGATGGCGGACGAAAAAAATATATATATATCGGATTTAGTGGTTATAGGTTAGGTTAGGTTAGGTTATAGGGTTGAATCTCGGTAGATTTTCTTGAAACTTGGTATACGGGGGTTTTTAAGGGTGACCTTTCTATGGTCTTTTTGGCTTGGGGTCAAATCGCCCTCCTTTTGGTACCTCCCATACAAAAAAACTGAAAAATGACGGTTTTTATTTTTTTGTGAAAAAAGTATTATAGTTGTGGAGCTGAAAACCTCCTGCCCCCAAATTTGAGTAATTCCACGTCTAATGACATTTTTTTTGTCGCTCTAGGTCTATAAACAAAAATTTTAGACCCAGGTCAGATTGTTTTCGAAAACATTTTTTGTCCAATTTGTCTCAAAAAAAATATGGTTTTGAAAGGCCTAAATGATAGCAGTTTGAAAGTGAAAACCGTTTTTCGATACCTCTCATAGTTCCGGATATATAACCACGGCCTTAATACCTATAGTTGACGGTAATTTCAAATGAGAAATTCACCTTTTTTATCTGTGAACTTTCCATCAGTATATCGTTTGTTAATTGTTCACGTCGTATAGAAAATGGTACATTTAAAATCCGCTGACGTGTACGTGAAGTGTTTTTAAAGAGCAGAAAAACTTGGTTGTACCTTATACCTAATACCTACACAGTCTAGATATTACTACATTAGGTAGATACTACAACGCTTTGATTAATAGGTTAGGTTAGATTAGGTTAGGTTAGATTAGGTTAGGTTAGATTAGGTTAGGTTAGATTATGTTAGGTTAGGTTTGGTTAGGTTAGGTTAGGTTAGGTTAGGTTAGGTTAGGTTAGGTTAGGTTAGGTTAGGTTAGGTTAGGTTAGGTTAGGTTAGGTTAGGTTAGGTTAGGTTAGGTTAGGTTAGGTTAGGTTAGGTTAGGTTAGGTTAGGTTAGGTTAGGTTAGGTTAGGTTAGGTTAGGTTAGGTTAGGTTAGGTTAGGTTAGGTTAGGTTAGGTTAGGTTAGGTTAGGTTAGGTTAGGTTAGGTTAGGTTAGGTTAGGTTAGGTTAGGTTAGGTTAGGTTAGGTTAGGTTAGGTTAGGTTAGGTTAGGTTAGGTTAGGTTAGGTTAGGTTAGGTTAGGTTAGGTTAGGTTAGGTTAGGTTAGGTTAGGTTAGGTTAGGTTAGGTTAGGTTAGGTTAGGTTAGGTTAGGTTAGGTTAGGTTAGGTTAGGTTAGGTTTTTTTTTTTTTTTTTTTGAAATTGTCGCCAGAAGGGCCAAAGACATGAGTCCTTGCTTTTGTTTACTTTTAGATGTTTGTTGCGTGAAGGTTGCGGATCGAGGAAAATCCTCATGGACGCCTGGGAAGGGAGGGCCCAGACAGTGCCGGACTCTTACCGACTAAAAACCTCGGTCCGCACCCTCCGCGCAACTACGAATTTCCGGAAATTTTACAAATCTCTTTTGAGAAGGGGGGTTCAAATGGGGGAGGGGGGGGGGAAACTACCCGCTAGATCCTTACCTCAGCCAGTGCTGGAAGGCCGGGAGAGAATCATGCATTCTCCCGTTTGGTTTCTGCGGGGTGCGCGGATCAGGAATCGGGATGCCAGCTTTGGCTTCCCCATGCCTGATCTTTGCCCATACTTACTTAGATTAATGAGTCGACATTTTTGGGATGGGGAATTTCTGGTGCATGCACATGCTTATAACTACGGGCTACCTATCTTTTGCCCGCCGATAGAGGGGGTGGTCGGAGATCTTTTTGGGACCGTCGTGGGGCTATGGGCGCCCTCTTTTTGGGTGGGGCTACCCCTGAGGCTGGTTCTTTTGCCTCTGCTCTTTTCGCGTGTCTCCTCGCGTTGCCCTCTTTTCGTTACCTCCTCTACCGGTAGTTACACTGCTAAGAAAAAAGGGGGGGGGGGGGAGAGATGGGCGTGTTTGGGCGGGAGGGCACGCCGGCACGTGGGGGGCTCCGTCGCCCGGCCGTCGTCCATGCCAAGCACAGTTGCCCCGGCAGATCCTTTCCTCAGCCAGTGCTGGAAGGCCGGAGAAGAAAATCATTTCTCCGTTTAGGCTTCTGCCGGAACCACCGCTGTTGCCTGACATTTTCTAGCCGGTCGACGGGAATCCCTCTCGGCCGGCCCTGTCCTCCGCCCGAGCCGCCCGTCCGATGGATGGGAGGTGCATGCATCAGAAATATCTTATTTGCTAATGTACATTTGGTTTATTATAGATAGAGAGGAAACAGAGATACAATTAATAACATGCTATTTTTTGAATACATTTTAAAACGTGCAAATTTAGTTATACAAACATGCGGAGAACACTTTTACATTTCAAATCGTACAGCTTAGTTTTTGGACTTTGCGTCGTTTATCTAGAGGGGGGGTGTGGGTGAGGGGGGAGATTAGTTCTTAAGAAGGGGAAGAGGGGGTGGGTTCGTGGGATTTGTGATTAGTTTGTTGAGAGGGAGGGGGGCTTGCCTAGAGAGCGGAGTGGGGTGGGGGGGTTGCTGGGTCTATGGTGAGGTGAGGAATCGAAGAAGGCAGGGGAGGGGAGTTTTTCGTCGCGTGGTTCCCATCCAATGTAGTTCGGATGCCAGACTCATTTTACTCTCGCTGCCGAACTACTTGTTTCTAAGGCATGCCACACGTACGACTTTTTCTATATATTTCTCTGCGCTTTCTCGATTTCCTTTCCCCAGCAGTTCCCTCCAGCTTGAGCTATCCGGTGTTATACTTACGCCGGTCTTTTGCTCGAGCTGGAGTCTTTCCGGTCCGAAGCGCGGGCAGTCGCACAGAAGGTGCCATATGTCCTCATCAATGGCCGGGTCGCAGACACATGCTGGTGTGTCTTTGATTTTGAAGCGGTGTAGGTAGGCTGCGAATCCTCCGTGTCCGGTAAATGCTTGAACTAAAAAGTTTGTGAGTTGTAGCTTTTTTATGATGCTGTTTGCATCCCTCACATTTGGGAAAAACTTTTTAGTTGTTGCACCGGTTTCTGAGGCGTCGTAGCGAACCTGCCACTTTTCGACCGTTTCTTGTCTTATCGACCTTTTGACGTAGGATACAGGCACACTATCGTACTCAGGAGCGGTCTTTTTTCTAAGTGCTGCTTGCTTTGCCAGTTCGTCTGCCCTCTCGTTTCCTGGCGTTCCCACGTGAGCTCGCAGCCAATAGAATCTAAGATCGATCCCTTCCTCCCGCGCTTCCGTCGTTTCGCTCTTTATCTTATGGACTAGGGGGTGTGTCGTTTCAGGGGTTTTTAGGAGTTCCAGCGAGGATTTGGAGTCACTGAGAATTCCGACGCTTCGCACCTTGTGTTTCTTCGCGATCTGCACAGCTCTGAAGAGCGCGTACAGCTCGGTTTGAAACACGGTGTTGTAGGGTGCTAACTTGAAGGTTGAGTGGCGGATTTCTCCACCGCTCTCCCACCATGTGAGTGCCGCTCCCGTTTTGCCCTCAATTTTACTCCCGTCGGTGTAAATTTGGGGGCCTTCTAGACCGTGCCTATCGACTATGTCCTGGTTGAACTCCTCCAGACTTACATAGTCTATAGTGACAGTCTTTGACGGGTGCGGTCTCTTCATTGCGTCTGTCCTTTGCTCTAGTTCTCTCCCGGGTGGTATGTGATCCTCGCTGTAACCTTTCTTGACCTCGTAGAGCTTTGCCGCTTCGTGAATGCGCAAATCCAGTGGGAGGGTTCCCGATAGGACTAGCGCCGATGTCAGAGAAACCGTCCTGTATGCCCTGCAGATCTTCTGGGCGAAACCACGCTGTATTGATTCTAGCTGATTTCGCACCATCAGTTTGTTGGCTGCCTGGTGCCAAGCACTCGCTGCATACAGGACGATCGGCTCTATCACCGCCATGTAGATGGTTTTCACTATCTCGCTGTTGAGACCCCACGTTACCCTCGCCGCGCACGCAAGCTGTCTGTAGATGTCCGTTACCTTTCGGCACGTTTTTGCTACATGTGCGTTGAATGTTAGTTTGCGGTCGATGGTAAGTCCCAGCAGTTTGATTTCGTCGACGAGCTCCACTTCGGTTCCGGCCATTTCTATTTGGATTGGGTCCCATTTTAACTTCCTCGTTATGAGCATTGCTGCCGTTTTGTGAGCAGCAAATTTCAGCTTATTCTGAGAGCCCCACTCGACCACTTTTTGGAGAGTCCTTTCGGCTTGTGCTTTTATGGCGCCTGATTCGTTGCCGGAGAACACTAAGGTGACGTCGTCAGCGAATGCCTGACAATGGGCTCCTGTGTCTTTAAGAGTCTGTAGGAGGTCGTCTAGAATTATATTCCAAAAAATTGGACCCCCTATAGACCCTTGGACACATCCCTTTGTTGTTGGCTTTTCGCTGACCTCGCCCGCGTAGTGCACCTTTATCGTCCTGTCCTCCAGATAGGAGCACACCGTGCGGTAAAGGTTTCTCGGGCATCTTTTCTTTGCCAGTTGTGTCTTCAGTTTCGGCCACCAGGCGTTGTCGAAAGCGCCCTCAATGTCCAGAGAGACCAGAAGTACTATCCGTTTTCTCGTTTCTACTTCTGTCCTTATGTGTCTCATCAGGTCATAGAGGGCGTCTTCCGTCGACTTCTGCGGCATGAATCCATACTGACGTGTGTTCAGGGCCGGGAGGATGTGCCACTTTATCCTGTTTACCAGCATTTTTTCCAGGATTTTCCCTAGTACCGACAAAAGACCAATCGGTCGGTACGATTTGGGGTGGGTGTAGTCCTCCTTTCCGGGTTTTCGAAGGATGCAGACATGTGCTGACTTCCAGGCTTTGGGGAAGTAGGCTAGCCTTAGGCAGGAATTCGCTAGGCACAAAAATACTTCCTTATGGCTCTGGATTGCCGCTGCACATATGTCTGCCGTGAGTCCGTCCGATCCCGGCGCTTTTTTCGGGTTCATTCTTTTGACAACCATGTCCAGCTCCACTTGCGTGAAGGGTGGATCGTCGTCAATGAGGTTTGACTCCGCTTCTGGGGTGTCTCCCTCTGTTTCTTCCCTGATGCGCCTGTGATGGTCGGACTCACCTTCTCGATTATCATCCGGATAAAAGCACTGAGCTAGCCGTTGGGCCGACTGTTTCGGTGTTAAGGTTTGCCCCTGTTCGTTTCTTAGCAGTGTGTCTTCTTGACGTCTAGCCGTTTTCCGTATTACTCTGTAGATTTTGTCCCACATTGTCTCCCTTTCCTGCGTGGTACAAAACTCTTTCCAGCTAGTCGTCTGCGCCTCCATTGCTTGGGTCGCGTACTCTTCCTTTACCTGCAGGTATTGGTCGACTACGAACTGCCTTCTGTTTGGGGCGGCGTTTCTTATTCGCCTTTTCCTTCTTAACACTTCTTTTTGCAGTCGGTCCAGGTCTTTGGACCACCACGGCGGTTTTGCATCTGTTTTTGGGGCTCCTGGTTTTGGGATGCTCTCCTCGCATGCTTCTGACACTGCGCTGATATAGGCGTTTGTCGCCTTTTCCAGCTCTTGGGTGTCTGCCACATTGCGTATGGAGTTCTCTGTCAGATCCCTCTCCTGGAACCCTTTGCACAGTGCGCTTCTGAATTTGGTCCAGTCAGCTTTTTTCGTGTTGTAAAGTCTGGTTGTTGGCTTTGGTGCTGGCTTTGGGGCCGCTTCGCTGTACACTGCAAATCTTATGGCGTTGTGATCCGACGTTATAACATTTCTGTCTACTTCCCAGTCTTGGATCCTGGACAGAATGTTTGTACTGCACGCCGTCACATCGACTATGCTAGTGTAAAGCCTACCTCCCCGGTATGTTTCGAATGTCGGTGTGTATCCGACATTCAGAACATTCAGGTCGACCTCATTGAGGAAGCTGTTGTAAGCTGCCCCTCTGCGGTCTTCCGATCTACTTCCCCACCAGTAACTCCAGGCATTTACGTCACCTCCCACTATGTAGCTGTCTGCACCCAATCCAAGCATGATCTCCTTTGTTTTGGAAATGTATTCTTCTATGTCCTGGTCTCCCTCGAAATAAACCGAGATTACTCCAACAGATACATTGCCAAACTTTAGGAGGGCCGCCGCGATGTTCTCCGTTACAAACTTCGGATCGTGCTGTATTTGGACCCTGTTCCCTAGCACTGCTATTGCTGCTTTTACTGGCTTCACGCGATTTTGTGTGCATTGAATCACTTTGAAACCTGGTTGTGCCGTTACCTCCCCTTTTGCGCCCACGTAAGGTTCCTGTAGCAGTGCTACTTCGCAGTTACCTTTCTGCATGGCCTGGTAGAATTCTACTGTTACCAGTTTCGCCCTTTGCAGGTTGGCTTGCAGGAACCATGTCTTATGTTGCGTGGCGGTAGGGGTGGTTCTCATTGTTTGAGCTGGGGCAACTTTGTCAGCAACAGTAGGCTATCCGGGATCTTGCTATAGTGTCCCATTTTTTGCGTTCTTTACACTCGGGGCTGAAAGCCTCGTGTTGCACCTCTGTAGGTTCTCTGCCTGCCCTGGTGCAGTTTATGCACTTTGGTGTTTCCGGGTTCTCCGGGCACCTACCAGGATCGTGACTTTCCAGGCAGTACCTACAGTTGGTATTTGCCTCCCTGCATAATGTCCTAGTGTGGCCATAAGCCAGACACTTGGTGCATTGGACAAGGGGCGATTGATCTTCCACCTTTTGTCTCTGGTAGCCTATGTAGACCTTTTCGGCCTCCATGAGCTTGTTCCAGATTGCCGGTGGAAGCTCAAATACCAGGTGACTGCACAGAGGGTTTCTAGCTTTCTTGCGGTACTTGAGTTTCAGTTGAGAGGGGGTTACGTTGAGGCCTTCCAGTAGGTGACGGTTTTGGGCAAGCAACATTTGCGGCAGGTCTTCGTCCTTGTGGTAACTAAGGACGTCCCTGATGCAAATAAGGGGGTTTCTCATTTGGGGATATTCCGCGTTGAGTTTACCCTCCGTTGCCTGCTTGAGCAGCTCCAGATCTTTGTCGCTAGCACAGTTTATGACCACCTTCTGGTTTTTTGCCTTCCTCACTCTCTCAATCCTCAACCCGGTGTTTTGGACGTCTATGGCTTTGTCCAGTTCTTTTAGGACACCTTCACAAGTTTTTGTCGGGTCCTTGGACGACACGATCGCTGTGTGGTGGGGGGCGTGGGTTCGTCTTGGGAGCGCTGATTTCTGTGCGTAGGTCATTGGGCCGTACACTTTGCTCTGCGTGACCTCCACTTGATTGACCGAGTGTCTTATCTCGGCCAGGGCCAGCTCGGTATTCAGGGTTGACATGGGCATTGAGTCTCGGATCCTTTCAGTCTTTATTTCCTCTGTTAGGGTTCTTATGTTTGAGCTCATTGCTTCCAGCCTTTCCCTGAATTCCGATAGGTCTTGCGCTTGTTGGGGCTGAGATTGTGGTTGAGGTTCTTCTAGGTCACTGCGGCTTTTCAGTTCTTCGGTGGTTTGTGTGAGGAGGTCAATTCGATCTGTTAGTACGCAGATAGCCTGTTTCAGCTCTGTGTCTTCCGGAGGCTGGATTTGGGTGGCCGTAAGCTTTGGTAATAGTTCCTCTATGTTTTTGGGAATCGCCGACGTTGCGTTGGCTATTGTGTCCAGGGTACGCCTCATCTGATCGATTTGGTTTGATACGTTCGTCGTCTGGACACTTAGCTTGGCCACCTCCTCCACCACCTTGCTGATCAGTGTTGGATTTCCCTGGGATTCAGTGTTTCTGCCCAGTTTGCTAACTGCCGATTTGACCTCTTCCACCGCCGATCTGATTTCTCCGATTTTTTGAAACGGAGTTGCCGTTTCGTATCCGAGCCAATCCCTGATGGACGTTGTATGTTTTTCAGTCTCATCTGTCACTTTCTTCAGCGCTGCCAAGCCAGCTCCCACTTCCTCTCTCATAGTTGACATTTCTTTCGCGTGTTGTCTTTCCATCCTTACTATTTCTTGGGCACTTTTGAGCCTTTCGTGTTCCAGGTTGAACTTGTGTCTCGACCGGGAGTCGGAGAGTGACAGGCAGGTCTCGTATAGAGATTGCAGGCATTCTAAGCAGGTGATCTTACATTCCCGCTTCATGTTGCCTGCGGCTTCAAGGGCCTCCTTGCCTTGCTGGAACATTTCGTTCGCCAGCCTTTTTGCTTGGTCCATCTCCACTCCCGGGCGCCTTTTGCTCGGTGCCATGAGCATGCTGACCCTCCCCGTGGCTGTCCTTGAGGACATGGAGGAAGTCGAAATCGAGGAAGCCGAGGCCTGGGACCCCTCCTCGTCAGAGTACTGACTTAGCTCGCTTTCGAGGTCTTCTATAATCGACTCCAATTCCGAGTCCTCCATGCCCACAACCTGGTCTGGGTCTTGAACGGGGGGGGGTGGGTGGCGTGGGGGGGGTGGTTGGGGGATATGAGGTTTCTTCTTTTGTCTCTGCAACTGGGGGCAGTGTCTTCGCTGCCGCGACTGCTGTTTCCTTTTGAAGGACCTTTTCTCTTAAAGTTTTGTTTTGTTTTTTAGGGACGGCTGCGGCCTGTTTGGGTTTTGTCCCTTTCTTCACGGGGGGGGGATTTTTTGGCGGCATTTTCTCAGTGTTTTTGAGCTTTTGTGTAGAAAAAGTTTGGAGAATCGAGAAAGCGCAGGGGCTAAAAGTTTGCTTTTGTTGTGCTGATTCGTTTGAGCCCAAACTCGGGTATTTTATCTTAAGGGGTTACTGAGATATAGGCTGCGGGGGTGAGGTACGTGTTGCGGGGGTGGGGGGAGGGGGAGGGGGGGGAGGTTTCGCGGGGGTGCGGGGGGGGGGGGGGGTGCGGGGGGGGGGGGGGGGTTGCGGTGGGGGGGTGCGGGGGGGGGGGGGGGGGGGTGCGGGGGGGGGGGGGGGTGACCAGTTAAGGTAGTTCCTCACTTGACCTACCTGCCCTTGTGTTAACTAGGCAGAGGGAGGTCTTGCTCTGGGTTAGGTTAGGTTAGGTTAGGTTAGGTTAGGTTAGGTTAGGTTAGGTTAGGTTAGGTTAGGTTAGGTTAGGTTAGGTTAGGTTAGGTTAGGTTAGGTTAGGTTAGGTTAGGTTAGGTTAGGTTAGGTTAGGTTAGGTTAGGTTAGGTTAGGTTAGGTTAGGTTAGGTTAGGTTAGGTTAGGTTAGGTTAGGTTAGGTTAGGTTAGGTTAGGTTAGGTTAGGTTAGGTTAGGTTAGGTTAGGTTAGGTTAGGTTAGGTTAGGTTAGGTTAGGTTAGGTTAGGTTAGGTTAGGTTAGGTTAGGTTAGGTTAGGTTAGGTTAGGTTAGGTTAGGTTAGGTTAGGTTAGGTTAGGTTAGGTTAGGTTAGGTTAGGTTAGGTTAGGTTAGGTTAGGTTAGGTTAGGTTAGGTTAGGTTAGGTTAGGTTAGGTTAGGTTAGGTTAGGTTAGGTTAGGTTAGGTTAGGTTAGGTTAGGTTAGGTTAGGTTAGGTTAGGTTAGGTTAGGTTAGGTTAGGTTAGGTTAGGTTAGGTTAGGTTAGGTTAGGTTAGGTTAGGTTAGGTTAGGTTAGGTTAGGTTAGGTTAGGTTAGGTTAGGTTAGGTTAGGTTAGGTTAGGTTAGGTTAGGTTAGGTTAGGTTAGGTTAGGTTAGGTTAGGTTAGGTTAGGTTAGGTTAGGTTAGGTTAGGTTAGGTTAGGTTAGGTTAGGTTAGGTTAGGTTAGGTTAGGTTAGGTTAGGTTAGGTTAGGTTAGGTTAGGTTAGGTTAGGTTAGGTTAGGTTAGGTTAGGTTAGGTTAGGTTAGGTTAGGTTAGGTTAGGTTAGGTTAGGTTAGGTTAGGTTAGGTTAGGTTAGGTTAGGTTAGGTTAGGTTAGGTTAGGTTAGGTTAGGTTAGGTTAGGTTAGGTTAGGTTAGGTTAGGTTAGGTTAGGTTAGGTTAGGTTAGGTTAGGTTAGGTTAGGTTAGGTTAGGTTAGGTTAGGTTAGGTTAGGTTAGGTTAGGTTAGGTTAGGTTAGGTTAGGTTAGGTTAGGTTAGGTTAGGTTAGGTTAGGTTAGGTTAGGTTAGGTTAGGTTAGGTTAGGTTAGGTTAGGTTAGGTTAGGTTAGGTTAGGTTAGGTTAGGTTAGGTTAGGTTAGGTTAGGTTAGGTTAGGTTAGGTTAGGTTAGGTTAGGTTAGGTTAGGTTAGGTTAGGTTAGGTTAGGTTAGGTTAGGTTAGGTTAGGTTAGGTTAGGTTAGGTTAGGTTAGGTTAGGTTAGGTTAGGTTAGGTTAGGTTAGGTTAGGTTAGGTTAGGTTAGGTTAGGTTAGGTTAGGTTAGGTTAGGTTAGGTTAGGTTAGGTTAGGTTAGGTTAGGTTAGGTTAGGTTAGGTTAGGTTAGGTTAGGTTAGGTTAGGTTAGGTTAGGTTAGGTTAGGTTAGGTTAGGTTAGGTTAGGTTAGGTTAGGTTAGGTTAGGTTAGGTTAGGTTAGGTTAGGTTAGGTTAGGTTAGGTTAGGTTAGGTTAGGTTAGGTTAGGTTAGGTTAGGTTAGGTTAGGTTAGGTTAGGTTAGGTTAGGTTAGGTTAGGTTAGGTTAGGTTAGGTTAGGTTAGGTTAGGTTAGGTTAGGTTAGGTTAGGTTAGGTTAGGTTAGGTTAGGTTAGGTTAGGTTAGGTTAGGTTAGGTTAGGTTAGGTTAGGTTAGGTTAGGTTAGGTTAGGTTAGGTTAGGTTAGGTTAGGTTAGGTTAGGTTAGGTTAGGTTAGGTTAGGTTAGGTTAGGTTAGGTTAGGTTAGGTTAGGTTAGGTTAGGTTAGGTTAGGTTAGGTTAGGTTAGGTTAGGTTAGGTTAGGTTAGGTTAGGTTAGGTTAGGTTAGGTTAGGTTAGGTTATAGGGTTGAATCTCGGTAGATTTTCTTGAAACTTGGTATACGGGGGTTTTTAAGGGTGACCTTTCTATGGTCTTTTTGGCTTGGGGTCAAATCGCCCTCCTTTTGGTACCTCCCATACAAAAAAACTGAAAAATGACGGTTTTTATTTTTTTGTGAAAAAAGTATTATAGTTGTGGAGCTGAAAACCTCCTGCCCCCAAATTTGAGTAATTCCACGTCTAATGACATTTTTTTTGTCGCTCTAGGTCTATAAACAAAAATTTTAGACCCAGGTCAGATTGTTTTCGAAAACATTTTTTGTCCAATTTGTCTCAAAAAAAATATGGTTTTGAAAGGCCTAAATGATAGCAGTTTGAAAGTGAAAACCGTTTTTCGATACCTCTCATAGTTCCGGATATATAACCACGGCCTTAATACCTATAGTTGACGGTAATTTCAAATGAGAAATTCACCTTTTTTATCTGTGAACTTTCCATCAGTATATCGTTTGTTAATTGTTCACGTCGTATAGAAAATGGTACATTTAAAATCCGCTGACGTGTACGTGAAGTGTTTTTAAAGAGCAGAAAAACTTGGTTGTACCTTATACCTAATACCTACACAGTCTAGATATTACTACATTAGGTAGATACTACAACGCTTTGATTAATAGGTTAGGTTAGATTAGGTTAGGTTAGATTAGGTTAGGTTAGATTAGGTTAGGTTAGATTATGTTAGGTTAGGTTTGGTTAAGGATACCTACAAATATCTGGTGAATACCTAAAACTGTTTACTTATAAATAATTTTTCTCCGCCGTGTGCGTAGATATTTTTGCGATTGAACAAGTCTAATATGTCGTTTATACATGCGCCTATTCATTCCGTATAGTTTTATTGTTATTATTTAAGTTTAAATAATTATATCTTTACAGTACATAATTAATGTTTCGTCACGTGATTCGTGACATAGGATTGTTAATTTTGCCGTAAAATTCAACAGGTCCCGTGGCCTAGTGGTGCACGGTCACGGGTATCGTGCTCTGGTGACTGGGGTTCGAGCCTCGACAATTAAATATATAGTTTTTGCATTTTTTATTTTTATTTATATTATTATTAATAATATTTTCGATGTTCGATATCAATTTCGCATATAAGAGAAAAAAAAATATTGACTTGAGTTTTTTTTTTAGTTGACCGTATATAGTCGTTTGGGTGGGAATTTTGTTTTTCAAAAAGAAGGTTATAGGGGGTCTTGACGGTAGATTTTAATGAAATTCGGCACACGCGTTCTACATGATGTGGCCCATATTTTCCTTGAACATTGTTGGCCCTCCAATACCTCCCTTCGGGTAGTAATAGAGGGTTGAAAGTGAAATTGTTGAATTTATCACCGTTTTTATTTTTTTACTCGAAAAGTACAAAACCCACGTGAATTTCGTGTTAGATTTCTCATATTGATTTTTAATTCCCCATATATGTGTATTTTTTTCATCTCTCTATGTATATAAACAAAAAAGTTAAGGCCGGGTTGAATCGTGTTTTGAAAAAAAAAAATTAAAATTTTGAAAAATAATTAGCACATTCGTATAGTAGAAAAATGTGCTCTATACGAAAGTGAAGTCAGTTTTTAGATATCTCTAATAGTTCCGGAAATATAGCCACCCCCTTAATCTAGTTGACGTAATTATAAAATGAGAAATCTCACTTTTTTATCTGTTAACATTCCATCAGTATATCGTTTGTTAATTGTTCACGTCGTATAGAAAATGGTTTCCCATACATTTAAAATCCGATGACGTGTACCTACACGTGACAATATACAAATTTATTCATAAATTTATGTATGTGTACAAATGACAGCGCCACCTATATATTTTTTACCGTGTTAACGCGAACAAGCGAGCGAGGCTTCTCACACTGCATGTTTAGTTCTGTATAATTAGTGCCTCGTATTCTTCGTAGGTGGCGCTGTTATCAAAAATGTAGGTAAATAAATTATATAGGTACTCTCAAGCGGTCTTGCGGCGGAAGGTATTTAAGGGGCATAAAAAAAAAATACCTCACGACCTAACTGATGTTAAGGCGAGGTATAGGTAGGTTGTTAGGTTTTTTTTTTATGCCCCTTAAAAAACCTTATGCCGCAATACCGACTGTGATGTTAAGGTCAGTAGGTACCTACTCTTAAGCGGTCTTGCGGCGGAAGGTTTTTAAGGCGCATAAAAAAAAAATAACTCACGACCTAACTGATGTTAAGGCGAGGTATAGGTAGGTTGTTAGGTTTTTTTTTTATGCACCTTAAAAAACCTTCCGCCGCAAGACCGACTCTGATGTTAAGGTCAGGTAGGTGGTTAGGTATTTTTTTTTTATGCGCCTTAAGAAACCTTCCGCCGCAATACCGACTGTGATGTTAAGGTCAGTAGGTACCTACTCTTAAGCGGTCTTGCGGCGGAAGGTTTTTAAGGCGCATAAAAAAAAAATACCTCACGACCTAACTGATGTTAAGGCGAGGTATAGGTAGGTTGTTAGGTTTTTTTTTTTATGCACCTTAAAAAACCTTCCGCCGCAAGACCGACTCTGATGTTAAGGTCAGGTAGGTGGTTAGGTATTTTTTTTTTATGCGCCTTAAGAAACCTTCCGCCGCAAGACCGAATTTGAGGTCGATTTTCAAATTTTTGTTTTTTCAAAATATCGTCATTATACTCGTTTTCGACTAATTTGTATGCGCAAATTTCGAATTCGAGGTCGATTTTCAAATCCAAGATGGCGGACGAAAAAAATATATATATATCGGATTTAGTGGTTATAGGTTAGGTTAGGTTAGGTTATAGGGTTGAATCTCGGTAGATTTTCTTGAAACTTGGTATACGGGGGTTTTTAAGGGTGACCTTTCTATGGTCTTTTTGGCTTGGGGTCAAATCGCCCTCCTTTTGGTACCTCCCATACAAAAAAACTGAAAAATGACGGTTTTTATTTTTTTGTGAAAAAAGTATTATAGTTGTGGAGCTGAAAACCTCCTGCCCCCAAATTTGAGTAATTCCACGTCTAATGACATTTTTTTTGTCGCTCTAGGTCTATAAACAAAAATTTTAGACCCAGGTCAGATTGTTTTCGAAAACATTTTTTGTCCAATTTGTCTCAAAAAAAATATGGTTTTGAAAGGCCTAAATGATAGCAGTTTGAAAGTGAAAACCGTTTTTCGATACCTCTCATAGTTCCGGATATATAACCACGGCCTTAATACCTATAGTTGACGGTAATTTCAAATGAGAAATTCACCTTTTTTATCTGTGAACTTTCCATCAGTATATCGTTTGTTAATTGTTCACGTCGTATAGAAAATGGTACATTTAAAATCCGCTGACGTGTACGTGAAGTGTTTTTAAAGAGCAGAAAAACTTGGTTGTACCTTATACCTAATACCTACACAGTCTAGATATTACTACATTAGGTAGATACTACAACGCTTTGATTAATAGGTTAGGTTAGATTAGGTTAGGTTAGATTAGGTTAGGTTAGATTAGGTTAGGTTAGATTATGTTAGGTTAGGTTTGGTTAGGTTAGGTTAGGTTAGGTTAGGTTAGGTTAGGTTAGGTTAGGTTAGGTTAGGTTAGGTTAGGTTAGGTTAGGTTAGGTTAGGTTAGGTTAGGTTAGGTTAGGTTAGGTTAGGTTAGGTTAGGTTAGGTTAGGTTAGGTTAGGTTAGGTTAGGTTAGGTTAGGTTAGGTTAGGTTAGGTTAGGTTAGGTTAGGTTAGGTTAGGTTAGGTTAGGTTAGGTTAGGTTAGGTTAGGTTAGGTTAGGTTAGGTTAGGTTAGGTTAGGTTAGGTTAGGTTAGGTTAGGTTAGGTTAGGTTAGGTTAGGTTAGGTTAGGTTAGGTTAGGTTAGGTTAGGTTAGGTTAGGTTAGGTTAGGTTAGGTTAGGTTAGGTTAGGTTAGGTTAGGTTAGGTTAGGTTAGGTTAGGTTAGGTTAGGTTAGGTTAGGTTAGGTTAGGTTAGGTTAGGTTAGGTTAGGTTAGGTTAGGTTAGGTTAGGTTAGGTTAGGTTAGGTTAGGTTAGGTTAGGTTAGGTTAGGTTAGGTTAGGTTAGGTTAGGTTAGGTTAGGTTAGGTTAGGTTAGGTTAGGTTAGGTTAGGTTAGGTTAGGTTAGGTTAGGTTAGGTTAGGTTAGGTTAGGTTAGGTTAGGTTAGGTTAGGTTAGGTTAGGTTAGGTTAGGTTAGGTTAGGTTAGGTTAGGTTAGGTTAGGTTAGGTTAGGTTAGGTTAGGTTAGGTTAGGTTAGGTTAGGTTAGGTTAGGTTAGGTTAGGTTAGGTTAGGTTAGGTTAGGTTAGGTTAGGTTAGGTTAGGTTAGGTTAGGTTAGGTTAGGTTAGGTTAGGTTAGGTTAGGTTAGGTTAGGTTAGGTTAGGTTAGGTTAGGTTAGGTTAGGTTAGGTTAGGTTAGGTTAGGTTAGGTTAGGTTAGGTTAGGTTAGGTTAGGTTAGGTTAGGTTAGGTTAGGTTAGGTTAGGTTAGGTTAGGTTAGGTTAGGTTAGGTTAGGTTAGGTTAGGTTAGGTTAGGTTAGGTTAGGTTAGGTTAGGTTAGGTTAGGTTAGGTTAGGTTAGGTTAGGTTAGGTTAGGTTAGGTTAGGTTAGGTTAGGTTAGGTTAGGTTAGGTTAGGTTAGGTTAGGTTAGGTTAGGTTAGGTTAGGTTAGGTTAGGTTAGGTTAGGTTAGGTTAGGTTAGGTTAGGTTAGGTTAGGTTAGGTTAGGTTAGGTTAGGTTAGGTTAGGTTAGGTTAGGTTAGGTTAGGTTAGGTTAGGTTAGGTTAGGTTAGGTTAGGTTAGGTTAGGTTAGGTTAGGTTAGGTTAGGTTAGGTTAGGTTAGGTTAGGTTAGGTTAGGTTAGGTTAGGTTAGGTTAGGTTAGGTTAGGTTAGGTTAGGTTAGGTTAGGTTAGGTTAGGTTAGGTTAGGTTAGGTTAGGTTAGGTTAGGTTAGGTTAGGTTAGGTTAGGTTAGGTTAGGTTAGGTTAGGTTAGGTTAGGTTAGGTTAGGTTAGGTTAGGTTAGGTTAGGTTAGGTTAGGTTAGGTTAGGTTAGGTTAGGTTAGGTTAGGTTAGGTTAGGTTAGGTTAGGTTAGGTTAGGTTAGGTTAGGTTAGGTTAGGTTAGGTTAGGTTAGGTTAGGTTAGGTTAGGTTAGGTTAGGTTAGGTTAGGTTAGGTTAGGTTAGGTTAGGTTAGGTTAGGTTAGGTTAGGTTAGGTTAGGTTAGGTTAGGTTAGGTTAGGTTAGGTTAGGTTAGGTTAGGTTAGGTTAGGTTAGGTTAGGTTAGGTTAGGTTAGGTTAGGTTAGGTTAGGTTAGGTTAGGTTAGGTTAGGTTAGGTTAGGTTAGGTTAGGTTAGGTTAGGTTAGGTTAGGTTAGGTTAGGTTAGGTTAGGTTAGGTTAGGTTAGGTTAGGTTAGGTTAGGTTAGGTTAGGTTAGGTTAGGTTAGGTTAGGTTAGGTTAGGTTAGGTTAGGTTAGGTTAGGTTAGGTTAGGTTAGGTTAGGTTAGGTTAGGTTAGGTTAGGTTAGGTTAGGTTAGGTTAGGTTAGGTTAGGTTAGGTTAGGTTAGGTTAGGTTAGGTTAGGTTAGGTTAGGTTAGGTTAGGTTAGGTTAGGTTAGGTTAGGTTAGGTTAGGTTAGGTTAGGTTAGGTTAGGTTAGGTTAGGTTAGGTTAGGTTAGGTTAGGTTAGGTTAGGTTAGGTTAGGTTAGGTTAGGTTAGGTTAGGTTAGGTTAGGTTAGGTTAGGTTAGGTTAGGTTAGGTTAGGTTAGGTTAGGTTAGGTTAGGTTAGGTTAGGTTAGGTTAGGTTAGGTTAGGTTAGGTTAGGTTAGGTTAGGTTAGGTTAGGTTAGGTTAGGTTAGGTTAGGTTAGGTGGTAGGTTAGGTTAGGTTAGGTTAGGTTAGGTTAGGTTAGGTTAGGTTAGGTTAGGTTAGGTTAGGTTAGGTTAGGTTAGGTTAGGTTAGGTTAGGTTAGGTTAGGTTAGGTTAGGTTAGGTTAGGTTAGGTTAGGTTAGGTTAGGTTAGGTTAGGTTAGGTTAGGTTAGGTTAGGTTAGGTTAGGTTAGGTTAGGTTAGGTTAGGTTAGGTTAGGTTAGGTTAGGTTAGGTTAGGTTAGGTTAGGTTAGGTTAGGTTAGGTTAGGTTAGGTTAGGTTAGGTTAGGTTAGGTTAGGTTAGGTTAGGTTAGGTTAGGTTAGGTTAGGTTAGGTTAGGTTAGGTTAGGTTAGGTTAGGTTAGGTTAGGTTAGGTTAGGTTAGGTTAGGTTAGGTTAGGTTAGGTTAGGTTAGGTTAGGTTAGGTTAGGTTAGGTTAGGTTAGGTTAGGTTAGGTTAGGTTAGGTTAGGTTAGGTTAGGTTAGGTTAGGTTAGGTTAGGTTAGGTTAGGTTAGGTTAGGTTAGGTTAGGTTAGGTTAGGTTAGGTTAGGTTAGGTTAGGTTAGGTTAGGTTAGGTTAGGTTAGGTTAGGTTAGGTTAGGTTAGGTTAGGTTAGGTTAGGTTAGGTTAGGTTAGGTTAGGTTAGGTTAGGTTAGGTTAGGTTAGGTTAGGTTAGGTTAGGTTAGGTTAGGTTAGGTTAGGTTAGGTTAGGTTAGGTTAGGTTAGGTTAGGTTAGGTTAGGTTAGGTTAGGTTAGGTTAGGTTAGGTTAGGTTAGGTTAGGTTAGGTTAGGTTAGGTTAGGTTAGGTTAGGTTAGGTTAGGTTAGGTTAGGTTAGGTTAGGTTAGGTTAGGTTAGGTTAGGTTAGGTTAGGTTAGGTTAGGTTAGGTTAGGTTAGGTTAGGTTAGGTTAGGTTAGGTTAGGTTAGGTTAGGTTAGGTTAGGTTAGGTTAGGTTAGGTTAGGTTAGGTTAGGTTAGGTTAGGTTAGGTTAGGTTAGGTTAGGTTAGGTTAGGTTAGGTTAGGTTAGGTTAGGTTAGGTTAGGTTAGGTTAGGTTAGGTTAGGTTAGGTTAGGTTAGGTTAGGTTAGGTTAGGTTAGGTTAGGTTAGGTTAGGTTAGGTTAGGTTAGGTTAGGTTAGGTTAGGTTAGGTTAGGTTAGGTTAGGTTAGGTTAGGTTAGGTTAGGTTAGGTTAGGTTAGGTTAGGTTAGGTTAGGTTAGGTTAGGTTAGGTTAGGTTAGGTTAGGTTAGGTTAGGTTAGGTTAGGTTAGGTTAGGTTAGGTTAGGTTAGGTTAGGTTAGGTTAGGTTAGGTTAGGTTAGGTTAGGTTAGGTTAGGTTAGGTTAGGTTAGGTTAGGTTAGGTTAGGTTAGGTTAGGTTAGGTTAGGTTAGGTTAGGTTAGGTTAGGTTAGGTTAGGTTAGGTTAGGTTAGGTTAGGTTAGGTTAGGTTAGGTTAGGTTAGGTTAGGTTAGGTTAGGTTAGGTTAGGTTAGGTTAGGTTAGGTTAGGTTAGGTTAGGTTAGGTTAGGTTAGGTTAGGTTAGGTTAGGTTAGGTTAGGTTAGGTTAGGTTAGGTTAGGTTAGGTTAGGTTAGGTTAGGTTAGGTTAGGTTAGGTTAGGTTAGGTTAGGTTAGGTTAGGTTAGGTTAGGTTAGGTTAGGTTAGGTTAGGTTAGGTTAGGTTAGGTTAGGTTAGGTTAGGTTAGGTTAGGTTAGGTTAGGTTAGGTTAGGTTAGGTTAGGTTAGGTTAGGTTAGGTTAGGTTAGGTTAGGTTAGGTTAGGTTAGGTTAGGTTAGGTTAGGTTAGGTTAGGTTAGGTTAGGTTAGGTTAGGTTAGGTTAGGTTAGGTTAGGTTAGGTTAGGTTAGGTTAGGTTAGGTTAGGTTAGGTTAGGTTAGGTTAGGTTAGGTTAGGTTAGGTTAGGTTAGGTTAGGTTAGGTTAGGTTAGGTTAGGTTAGGTTAGGTTAGGTTAGGTTAGGTTAGGTTAGGTTAGGTTAGGTTAGGTTAGGTTAGGTTAGGTTAGGTTAGGTTAGGTTAGGTTAGGTTAGGTTAGGTTAGGTTAGGTTAGGTTAGGTTAGGTTAGGTTAGGTTAGGTTAGGTTAGGTTAGGTTAGGTTAGGTTAGGTTAGGTTAGGTTAGGTTAGGTTAGGTTAGGTTAGGTTAGGTTAGGTTAGGTTAGGTTAGGTTAGGTTAGGTTAGGTTAGGTTAGGTTAGGTTAGGTTAGGTTAGGTTAGGTTAGGTTAGGTTAGGTTAGGTTAGGTTAGGTTAGGTTAGGTTAGGTTAGGTTAGGTTAGGTTAGGTTAGGTTAGGTTAGGTTAGGTTAGGTTAGGTTAGGTTAGGTTAGGTTAGGTTAGGTTAGGTTAGGTTAGGTTAGGTTAGGTTAGGTTAGGTTAGGTTAGGTTAGGTTAGGTTAGGTTAGGTTAGGTTAGGTTAGGTTAGGTTAGGTTAGGTTAGGTTAGGTTAGGTTAGGTTAGGTTAGGTTAGGTTAGGTTAGGTTAGGTTAGGTTAGGTTAGGTTAGGTTAGGTTAGGTTAGGTTAGGTTAGGTTAGGTTAGGTTAGGTTAGGTTAGGTTAGGTTAGGTTAGGTTAGGTTAGGTTAGGTTAGGTTAGGTTAGGTTAGGTTAGGTTAGGTTAGGTTAGGTTAGGTTAGGTTAGGTTAGGTTAGGTTAGGTTAGGTTAGGTTAGGTTAGGTTAGGTTAGGTTAGGTTAGGTTAGGTTAGGTTAGGTTAGGTTAGGTTAGGTTAGGTTAGGTTAGGTTAGGTTAGGTTAGGTTAGGTTAGGTTAGGTTAGGTTAGGTTAGGTTAGGTTAGGTTAGGTTAGGTTAGGTTAGGTTAGGTTAGGTTAGGTTAGGTTAGGTTAGGTTAGGTTAGGTTAGGTTAGGTTAGGTTAGGTTAGGTTAGGTTAGGTTAGGTTAGGTTAGGTTAGGTTAGGTTAGGTTAGGTTAGGTTAGGTTAGGTTAGGTTAGGTTAGGTTAGGTTAGGTTAGGTTAGGTTAGGTTAGGTTAGGTTAGGTTAGGTTAGGTTAGGTTAGGTTAGGTTAGGTTAGGTTAGGTTAGGTTAGGTTAGGTTAGGTTAGGTTAGGTTAGGTTAGGTTAGGTTAGGTTAGGTTAGGTTAGGTTAGGTTAGGTTAGGTTAGGTTAGGTTAGGTTAGGTTAGGTTAGGTTAGGTTAGGTTAGGTTAGGTTAGGTTAGGTTAGGTTAGGTTAGGTTAGGTTAGGTTAGGTTAGGTTAGGTTAGGTTAGGTTAGGTTAGGTTAGGTTAGGTTAGGTTAGGTTAGGTTAGGTTAGGTTAGGTTAGGTTAGGTTAGGTTAGGTTAGGTTAGGTTAGGTTAGGTTAGGTTAGGTTAGGTTAGGTTAGGTTAGGTTAGGTTAGGTTAGGTTAGGTTAGGTTAGGTTAGGTTAGGTTAGGTTAGGTTAGGTTAGGTTAGGTTAGGTTAGGTTAGGTTAGGTTAGGTTAGGTTAGGTTAGGTTAGGTTAGGTTAGGTTAGGTTAGGTTAGGTTAGGTTAGGTTAGGTTAGGTTAGGTTAGGTTAGGTTAGGTTAGGTTAGGTTAGGTTAGGTTAGGTTAGGTTAGGTTAGGTTAGGTTAGGTTAGGTTAGGTTAGGTTAGGTTAGGTTAGGTTAGGTTAGGTTAGGTTAGGTTAGGTTAGGTTAGGTTAGGTTAGGTTAGGTTAGGTTAGGTTAGGTTAGGTTAGGTTAGGTTAGGTTAGGTTAGGTTAGGTTAGGTTAGGTTAGGTTAGGTTAGGTTAGGTTAGGTTAGGTTAGGTTAGGTTAGGTTAGGTTAGGTTAGGTTAGGTTAGGTTAGGTTAGGTTAGGTTAGGTTAGGTTAGGTTAGGTTAGGTTAGGTTAGGTTAGGTTAGGTTAGGTTAGGTTAGGTTAGGTTAGGTTAGGTTAGGTTAGGTTAGGTTAGGTTAGGTTAGGTTAGGTTAGGTTAGGTTAGGTTAGGTTAGGTTAGGTTAGGTTAGGTTAGGTTAGGTTAGGTTAGGTTAGGTTAGGTTAGGTTAGGTTAGGTTAGGTTAGGTTAGGTTAGGTTAGGTTAGGTTAGGTTAGGTTAGGTTAGGTTAGGTTAGGTTAGGTTAGGTTAGGTTAGGTTAGGTTAGGTTAGGTTAGGTTAGGTTAGGTTAGGTTAGGTTAGGTTAGGTTAGGTTAGGTTAGGTTAGGTTAGGTTAGGTTAGGTTAGGTTAGGTTAGGTTAGGTTAGGTTAGGTTAGGTTAGGTTAGGTTAGGTTAGGTTAGGTTAGGTTAGGTTAGGTTAGGTTAGGTTAGGTTAGGTTAGGTTAGGTTAGGTTAGGTTAGGTTAGGTTAGGTTAGGTTAGGTTAGGTTAGGTTAGGTTAGGTTAGGTTAGGTTAGGTTAGGTTAGGTTAGGTTAGGTTAGGTTAGGTTAGGTTAGGTTAGGTTAGGTTAGGTTAGGTTAGGTTAGGTTAGGTTAGGTTAGGTTAGGTTAGGTTAGGTTAGGTTAGGTTAGGTTAGGTTAGGTTAGGTTAGGTTAGGTTAGGTTAGGTTAGGTTAGGTTAGGTTAGGTTAGGTTAGGTTAGGTTAGGTTAGGTTAGGTTAGGTTAGGTTAGGTTAGGTTAGGTTAGGTTAGGTTAGGTTAGGTTAGGTTAGGTTAGGTTAGGTTAGGTTAGGTTAGGTTAGGTTAGGTTAGGTTAGGTTAGGTTAGGTTAGGTTAGGTTAGGTTAGGTTAGGTTAGGTTAGGTTAGGTTAGGTTAGGTTAGGTTAGGTTAGGTTAGGTTAGGTTAGGTTAGGTTAGGTTAGGTTAGGTTAGGTTAGGTTAGGTTAGGTTAGGTTAGGTTAGGTTAGGTTAGGTTAGGTTAGGTTAGGTTAGGTTAGGTTAGGTTAGGTTAGGTTAGGTTAGGTTAGGTTAGGTTAGGTTAGGTTAGGTTAGGTTAGGTTAGGTTAGGTTAGGTTAGGTTAGGTTAGGTTAGGTTAGGTTAGGTTAGGTTAGGTTAGGTTAGGTTAGGTTAGGTTAGGTTAGGTTAGGTTAGGTTAGGTTAGGTTAGGTTAGGTTAGGTTAGGTTAGGTTAGGTTAGGTTAGGTTAGGTTAGGTTAGGTTAGGTTAGGTTAGGTTAGGTTAGGTTAGGTTAGGTTAGGTTAGGTTAGGTTAGGTTAGGTTAGGTTAGGTTAGGTTAGGTTAGGTTAGGTTAGGTTAGGTTAGGTTAGGTTAGGTTAGGTTAGGTTAGGTTAGGTTAGGTTAGGTTAGGTTAGGTTAGGTTAGGTTAGGTTAGGTTAGGTTAGGTTAGGTTAGGTTAGGTTAGGTTAGGTTAGGTTAGGTTAGGTTAGGTTAGGTTAGGTTAGGTTAGGTTAGGTTAGGTTAGGTTAGGTTAGGTTAGGTTAGGTTAGGTTAGGTTAGGTTAGGTTAGGTTAGGTTAGGTTAGGTTAGGTTAGGTTAGGTTAGGTTAGGTTAGGTTAGGTTAGGTTAGGTTAGGTTAGGTTAGGTTAGGTTAGGTTAGGTTAGGTTAGGTTAGGTTAGGTTAGGTTAGGTTAGGTTAGGTTAGGTTAGGTTAGGTTAGGTTAGGTTAGGTTAGGTTAGGTTAGGTTAGGTTAGGTTAGGTTAGGTTAGGTTAGGTTAGGTTAGGTTAGGTTAGGTTAGGTTAGGTTAGGTTAGGTTAGGTTAGGTTAGGTTAGGTTAGGTTAGGTTAGGTTAGGTTAGGTTAGGTTAGGTTAGGTTAGGTTAGGTTAGGTTAGGTTAGGTTAGGTTAGGTTAGGTTAGGTTAGGTTAGGTTAGGTTAGGTTAGGTTAGGTTAGGTTAGGTTAGGTTAGGTTAGGTTAGGTTAGGTTAGGTTAGGTTAGGTTAGGTTAGGTTAGGTTAGGTTAGGTTAGGTTAGGTTAGGTTAGGTTAGGTTAGGTTAGGTTAGGTTAGGTTAGGTTAGGTTAGGTTAGGTTAGGTTAGGTTAGGTTAGGTTAGGTTAGGTTAGGTTAGGTTAGGTTAGGTTAGGTTAGGTTAGGTTAGGTTAGGTTAGGTTAGGTTAGGTTAGGTTAGGTTAGGTTAGGTTAGGTTAGGTTAGGTTAGGTTAGGTTAGGTTAGGTTAGGTTAGGTTAGGTTAGGTTAGGTTAGGTTAGGTTAGGTTAGGTTAGGTTAGGTTAGGTTAGGTTAGGTTAGGTTAGGTTAGGTTAGGTTAGGTTAGGTTAGGTTAGGTTAGGTTAGGTTAGGTTAGGTTAGGTTAGGTTAGGTTAGGTTAGGTTAGGTTAGGTTAGGTTAGGTTAGGTTAGGTTAGGTTAGGTTAGGTTAGGTTAGGTTAGGTTAGGTTAGGTTAGGTTAGGTTAGGTTAGGTTAGGTTAGGTTAGGTTAGGTTAGGTTAGGTTAGGTTAGGTTAGGTTAGGTTAGGTTAGGTTAGGTTAGGTTAGGTTAGGTTAGGTTAGGTTAGGTTAGGTTAGGTTAGGTTAGGTTAGGTTAGGTTAGGTTAGGTTAGGTTAGGTTAGGTTAGGTTAGGTTAGGTTAGGTTAGGTTAGGTTAGGTTAGGTTAGGTTAGGTTAGGTTAGGTTAGGTTAGGTTAGGTTAGGTTAGGTTAGGTTAGGTTAGGTTAGGTTAGGTTAGGTTAGGTTAGGTTAGGTTAGGTTAGGTTAGGTTAGGTTAGGTTAGGTTAGGTTAGGTTAGGTTAGGTTAGGTTAGGTTAGGTTAGGTTAGGTTAGGTTAGGTTAGGTTAGGTTAGGTTAGGTTAGGTTAGGTTAGGTTAGGTTAGGTTAGGTTAGGTTAGGTTAGGTTAGGTTAGGTTAGGTTAGGTTAGGTTAGGTTAGGTTAGGTTAGGTTAGGTTAGGTTAGGTTAGGTTAGGTTAGGTTAGGTTAGGTTAGGTTAGGTTAGGTTAGGTTAGGTTAGGTTAGGTTAGGTTAGGTTAGGTTAGGTTAGGTTAGGTTAGGTTAGGTTAGGTTAGGTTAGGTTAGGTTAGGTTAGGTTAGGTTAGGTTAGGTTAGGTTAGGTTAGGTTAGGTTAGGTTAGGTTAGGTTAGGTTAGGTTAGGTTAGGTTAGGTTAGGTTAGGTTAGGTTAGGTTAGGTTAGGTTAGGTTAGGTTAGGTTAGGTTAGGTTAGGTTAGGTTAGGTTAGGTTAGGTTAGGTTAGGTTAGGTTAGGTTAGGTTAGGTTAGGTTAGGTTAGGTTAGGTTAGGTTAGGTTAGGTTAGGTTAGGTTAGGTTAGGTTAGGTTAGGTTAGGTTAGGTTAGGTTAGGTTAGGTTAGGTTAGGTTAGGTTAGGTTAGGTTAGGTTAGGTTAGGTTAGGTTAGGTTAGGTTAGGTTAGGTTAGGTTAGGTTAGGTTAGGTTAGGTTAGGTTAGGTTAGGTTAGGTTAGGTTAGGTTAGGTTAGGTTAGGTTAGGTTAGGTTAGGTTAGGTTAGGTTAGGTTAGGTTAGGTTAGGTTAGGTTAGGTTAGGTTAGGTTAGGTTAGGTTAGGTTAGGTTAGGTTAGGTTAGGTTAGGTTAGGTTAGGTTAGGTTAGGTTAGGTTAGGTTAGGTTAGGTTAGGTTAGGTTAGGTTAGGTTAGGTTAGGTTAGGTTAGGTTAGGTTAGGTTAGGTTAGGTTAGGTTAGGTTAGGTTAGGTTAGGTTAGGTTAGGTTAGGTTAGGTTAGGTTAGGTTAGGTTAGGTTAGGTTAGGTTAGGTTAGGTTAGGTTAGGTTAGGTTAGGTTAGGTTAGGTTAGGTTAGGTTAGGTTAGGTTAGGTTAGGTTAGGTTAGGTTAGGTTAGGTTAGGTTAGGTTAGGTTAGGTTAGGTTAGGTTAGGTTAGGTTAGGTTAGGTTAGGTTAGGTTAGGTTAGGTTAGGTTAGGTTAGGTTAGGTTAGGTTAGGTTAGGTTAGGTTAGGTTAGGTTAGGTTAGGTTAGGTTAGGTTAGGTTAGGTTAGGTTAGGTTAGGTTAGGTTAGGTTAGGTTAGGTTAGGTTAGGTTAGGTTAGGTTAGGTTAGGTTAGGTTAGGTTAGGTTAGGTTAGGTTAGGTTAGGTTAGGTTAGGTTAGGTTAGGTTAGGTTAGGTTAGGTTAGGTTAGGTTAGGTTAGGTTAGGTTAGGTTAGGTTAGGTTAGGTTAGGTTAGGTTAGGTTAGGTTAGGTTAGGTTAGGTTAGGTTAGGTTAGGTTAGGTTAGGTTAGGTTAGGTTAGGTTAGGTTAGGTTAGGTTAGGTTAGGTTAGGTTAGGTTAGGTTAGGTTAGGTTAGGTTAGGTTAGGTTAGGTTAGGTTAGGTTAGGTTAGGTTAGGTTAGGTTAGGTTAGGTTAGGTTAGGTTAGGTTAGGTTAGGTTAGGTTAGGTTAGGTTAGGTTAGGTTAGGTTAGGTTAGGTTAGGTTAGGTTAGGTTAGGTTAGGTTAGGTTAGGTTAGGTTAGGTTAGGTTAGGTTAGGTTAGGTTAGGTTAGGTTAGGTTAGGTTAGGTTAGGTTAGGTTAGGTTAGGTTAGGTTAGGTTAGGTTAGGTTAGGTTAGGTTAGGTTAGGTTAGGTTAGGTTAGGTTAGGTTAGGTTAGGTTAGGTTAGGTTAGGTTAGGTTAGGTTAGGTTAGGTTAGGTTAGGTTAGGTTAGGTTAGGTTAGGTTAGGTTAGGTTAGGTTAGGTTAGGTTAGGTTAGGTTAGGTTAGGTTAGGTTAGGTTAGGTTAGGTTAGGTTAGGTTAGGTTAGGTTAGGTTAGGTTAGGTTAGGTTAGGTTAGGTTAGGTTAGGTTAGGTTAGGTTAGGTTAGGTTAGGTTAGGTTAGGTTAGGTTAGGTTAGGTTAGGTTAGGTTAGGTTAGGTTAGGTTAGGTTAGGTTAGGTTAGGTTAGGTTAGGTTAGGTTAGGTTAGGTTAGGTTAGGTTAGGTTAGGTTAGGTTAGGTTAGGTTAGGTTAGGTTAGGTTAGGTTAGGTTAGGTTAGGTTAGGTTAGGTTAGGTTAGGTTAGGTTAGGTTAGGTTAGGTTAGGTTAGGTTAGGTTAGGTTAGGTTAGGTTAGGTTAGGTTAGGTTAGGTTAGGTTAGGTTAGGTTAGGTTAGGTTAGGTTAGGTTAGGTTAGGTTAGGTTAGGTTAGGTTAGGTTAGGTTAGGTTAGGTTAGGTTAGGTTAGGTTAGGTTAGGTTAGGTTAGGTTAGGTTAGGTTAGGTTAGGTTAGGTTAGGTTAGGTTAGGTTAGGTTAGGTTAGGTTAGGTTAGGTTAGGTTAGGTTAGGTTAGGTTAGGTTAGGTTAGGTTAGGTTAGGTTAGGTTAGGTTAGGTTAGGTTAGGTTAGGTTAGGTTAGGTTAGGTTAGGTTAGGTTAGGTTAGGTTAGGTTAGGTTAGGTTAGGTTAGGTTAGGTTAGGTTAGGTTAGGTTAGGTTAGGTTAGGTTAGGTTAGGTTAGGTTAGGTTAGGTTAGGTTAGGTTAGGTTAGGTTAGGTTAGGTTAGGTTAGGTTAGGTTAGGTTAGGTTAGGTTAGGTTAGGTTAGGTTAGGTTAGGTTAGGTTAGGTTAGGTTAGGTTAGGTTAGGTTAGGTTAGGTTAGGTTAGGTTAGGTTAGGTTAGGTTAGGTTAGGTTAGGTTAGGTTAGGTTAGGTTAGGTTAGGTTAGGTTAGGTTAGGTTAGGTTAGGTTAGGTTAGGTTAGGTTAGGTTAGGTTAGGTTAGGTTAGGTTAGGTTAGGTTAGGTTAGGTTAGGTTAGGTTAGGTTAGGTTAGGTTAGGTTAGGTTAGGTTAGGTTAGGTTAGGTTAGGTTAGGTTAGGTTAGGTTAGGTTAGGTTAGGTTAGGTTAGGTTAGGTTAGGTTAGGTTAGGTTAGGTTAGGTTAGGTTAGGTTAGGTTAGGTTAGGTTAGGTTAGGTTAGGTTAGGTTAGGTTAGGTTAGGTTAGGTTAGGTTAGGTTAGGTTAGGTTAGGTTAGGTTAGGTTAGGTTAGGTTAGGTTAGGTTAGGTTAGGTTAGGTTAGGTTAGGTTAGGTTAGGTTAGGTTAGGTTAGGTTAGGTTAGGTTAGGTTAGGTTAGGTTAGGTTAGGTTAGGTTAGGTTAGGTTAGGTTAGGTTAGGTTAGGTTAGGTTAGGTTAGGTTAGGTTAGGTTAGGTTAGGTTAGGTTAGGTTAGGTTAGGTTAGGTTAGGTTAGGTTAGGTTAGGTTAGGTTAGGTTAGGTTAGGTTAGGTTAGGTTAGGTTAGGTTAGGTTAGGTTAGGTTAGGTTAGGTTAGGTTAGGTTAGGTTAGGTTAGGTTAGGTTAGGTTAGGTTAGGTTAGGTTAGGTTAGGTTAGGTTAGGTTAGGTTAGGTTAGGTTAGGTTAGGTTAGGTTAGGTTAGGTTAGGTTAGGTTAGGTTAGGTTAGGTTAGGTTAGGTTAGGTTAGGTTAGGTTAGGTTAGGTTAGGTTAGGTTAGGTTAGGTTAGGTTAGGTTAGGTTAGGTTAGGTTAGGTTAGGTTAGGTTAGGTTAGGTTAGGTTAGGTTAGGTTAGGTTAGGTTAGGTTAGGTTAGGTTAGGTTAGGTTAGGTTAGGTTAGGTTAGGTTAGGTTAGGTTAGGTTAGGTTAGGTTAGGTTAGGTTAGGTTAGGTTAGGTTAGGTTAGGTTAGGTTAGGTTAGGTTAGGTTAGGTTAGGTTAGGTTAGGTTAGGTTAGGTTAGGTTAGGTTAGGTTAGGTTAGGTTAGGTTAGGTTAGGTTAGGTTAGGTTAGGTTAGGTTAGGTTAGGTTAGGTTAGGTTAGGTTAGGTTAGGTTAGGTTAGGTTAGGTTAGGTTAGGTTAGGTTAGGTTAGGTTAGGTTAGGTTAGGTTAGGTTAGGTTAGGTTAGGTTAGGTTAGGTTAGGTTAGGTTAGGTTAGGTTAGGTTAGGTTAGGTTAGGTTAGGTTAGGTTAGGTTAGGTTAGGTTAGGTTAGGTTAGGTTAGGTTAGGTTAGGTTAGGTTAGGTTAGGTTAGGTTAGGTTAGGTTAGGTTAGGTTAGGTTAGGTTAGGTTAGGTTAGGTTAGGTTAGGTTAGGTTAGGTTAGGTTAGGTTAGGTTAGGTTAGGTTAGGTTAGGTTAGGTTAGGTTAGGTTAGGTTAGGTTAGGTTAGGTTAGGTTAGGTTAGGTTAGGTTAGGTTAGGTTAGGTTAGGTTAGGTTAGGTTAGGTTAGGTTAGGTTAGGTTAGGTTAGGTTAGGTTAGGTTAGGTTAGGTTAGGTTAGGTTAGGTTAGGTTAGGTTAGGTTAGGTTAGGTTAGGTTAGGTTAGGTTAGGTTAGGTTAGGTTAGGTTAGGTTAGGTTAGGTTAGGTTAGGTTAGGTTAGGTTAGGTTAGGTTAGGTTAGGTTAGGTTAGGTTAGGTTAGGTTAGGTTAGGTTAGGTTAGGTTAGGTTAGGTTAGGTTAGGTTAGGTTAGGTTAGGTTAGGTTAGGTTAGGTTAGGTTAGGTTAGGTTAGGTTAGGTTAGGTTAGGTTAGGTTAGGTTAGGTTAGGTTAGGTTAGGTTAGGTTAGGTTAGGTTAGGTTAGGTTAGGTTAGGTTAGGTTAGGTTAGGTTAGGTTAGGTTAGGTTAGGTTAGGTTAGGTTAGGTTAGGTTAGGTTAGGTTAGGTTAGGTTAGGTTAGGTTAGGTTAGGTTAGGTTAGGTTAGGTTAGGTTAGGTTAGGTTAGGTTAGGTTAGGTTAGGTTAGGTTAGGTTAGGTTAGGTTAGGTTAGGTTAGGTTAGGTTAGGTTAGGTTAGGTTAGGTTAGGTTAGGTTAGGTTAGGTTAGGTTAGGTTAGGTTAGGTTAGGTTAGGTTAGGTTAGGTTAGGTTAGGTTAGGTTAGGTTAGGTTAGGTTAGGTTAGGTTAGGTTAGGTTAGGTTAGGTTAGGTTAGGTTAGGTTAGGTTAGGTTAGGTTAGGTTAGGTTAGGTTAGGTTAGGTTAGGTTAGGTTAGGTTAGGTTAGGTTAGGTTAGGTTAGGTTAGGTTAGGTTAGGTTAGGTTAGGTTAGGTTAGGTTAGGTTAGGTTAGGTTAGGTTAGGTTAGGTTAGGTTAGGTTAGGTTAGGTTAGGTTAGGTTAGGTTAGGTTAGGTTAGGTTAGGTTAGGTTAGGTTAGGTTAGGTTAGGTTAGGTTAGGTTAGGTTAGGTTAGGTTAGGTTAGGTTAGGTTAGGTTAGGTTAGGTTAGGTTAGGTTAGGTTAGGTTAGGTTAGGTTAGGTTAGGTTAGGTTAGGTTAGGTTAGGTTAGGTTAGGTTAGGTTAGGTTAGGTTAGGTTAGGTTAGGTTAGGTTAGGTTAGGTTAGGTTAGGTTAGGTTAGGTTAGGTTAGGTTAGGTTAGGTTAGGTTAGGTTAGGTTAGGTTAGGTTAGGTTAGGTTAGGTTAGGTTAGGTTAGGTTAGGTTAGGTTAGGTTAGGTTAGGTTAGGTTAGGTTAGGTTAGGTTAGGTTAGGTTAGGTTAGGTTAGGTTAGGTTAGGTTAGGTTAGGTTAGGTTAGGTTAGGTTAGGTTAGGTTAGGTTAGGTTAGGTTAGGTTAGGTTAGGTTAGGTTAGGTTAGGTTAGGTTAGGTTAGGTTAGGTTAGGTTAGGTTAGGTTAGGTTAGGTTAGGTTAGGTTAGGTTAGGTTAGGTTAGGTTAGGTTAGGTTAGGTTAGGTTAGGTTAGGTTAGGTTAGGTTAGGTTAGGTTAGGTTAGGTTAGGTTAGGTTAGGTTAGGTTAGGTTAGGTTAGGTTAGGTTAGGTTAGGTTAGGTTAGGTTAGGTTAGGTTAGGTTAGGTTAGGTTAGGTTAGGTTAGGTTAGGTTAGGTTAGGTTAGGTTAGGTTAGGTTAGGTTAGGTTAGGTTAGGTTAGGTTAGGTTAGGTTAGGTTAGGTTAGGTTAGGTTAGGTTAGGTTAGGTTAGGTTAGGTTAGGTTAGGTTAGGTTAGGTTAGGTTAGGTTAGGTTAGGTTAGGTTAGGTTAGGTTAGGTTAGGTTAGGTTAGGTTAGGTTAGGTTAGGTTAGGTTAGGTTAGGTTAGGTTAGGTTAGGTTAGGTTAGGTTAGGTTAGGTTAGGTTAGGTTAGGTTAGGTTAGGTTAGGTTAGGTTAGGTTAGGTTAGGTTAGGTTAGGTTAGGTTAGGTTAGGTTAGGTTAGGTTAGGTTAGGTTAGGTTAGGTTAGGTTAGGTTAGGTTAGGTTAGGTTAGGTTAGGTTAGGTTAGGTTAGGTTAGGTTAGGTTAGGTTAGGTTAGGTTAGGTTAGGTTAGGTTAGGTTAGGTTAGGTTAGGTTAGGTTAGGTTAGGTTAGGTTAGGTTAGGTTAGGTTAGGTTAGGTTAGGTTAGGTTAGGTTAGGTTAGGTTAGGTTAGGTTAGGTTAGGTTAGGTTAGGTTAGGTTAGGTTAGGTTAGGTTAGGTTAGGTTAGGTTAGGTTAGGTTAGGTTAGGTTAGGTTAGGTTAGGTTAGGTTAGGTTAGGTTAGGTTAGGTTAGGTTAGGTTAGGTTAGGTTAGGTTAGGTTAGGTTAGGTTAGGTTAGGTTAGGTTAGGTTAGGTTAGGTTAGGTTAGGTTAGGTTAGGTTAGGTTAGGTTAGGTTAGGTTAGGTTAGGTTAGGTTAGGTTAGGTTAGGTTAGGTTAGGTTAGGTTAGGTTAGGTTAGGTTAGGTTAGGTTAGGTTAGGTTAGGTTAGGTTAGGTTAGGTTAGGTTAGGTTAGGTTAGGTTAGGTTAGGTTAGGTTAGGTTAGGTTAGGTTAGGTTAGGTTAGGTTAGGTTAGGTTAGGTTAGGTTAGGTTAGGTTAGGTTAGGTTAGGTTAGGTTAGGTTAGGTTAGGTTAGGTTAGGTTAGGTTAGGTTAGGTTAGGTTAGGTTAGGTTAGGTTAGGTTAGGTTAGGTTAGGTTAGGTTAGGTTAGGTTAGGTTAGGTTAGGTTAGGTTAGGTTAGGTTAGGTTAGGTTAGGTTAGGTTAGGTTAGGTTAGGTTAGGTTAGGTTAGGTTAGGTTAGGTTAGGTTAGGTTAGGTTAGGTTAGGTTAGGTTAGGTTAGGTTAGGTTAGGTTAGGTTAGGTTAGGTTAGGTTAGGTTAGGTTAGGTTAGGTTAGGTTAGGTTAGGTTAGGTTAGGTTAGGTTAGGTTAGGTTAGGTTAGGTTAGGTTAGGTTAGGTTAGGTTAGGTTAGGTTAGGTTAGGTTAGGTTAGGTTAGGTTAGGTTAGGTTAGGTTAGGTTAGGTTAGGTTAGGTTAGGTTAGGTTAGGTTAGGTTAGGTTAGGTTAGGTTAGGTTAGGTTAGGTTAGGTTAGGTTAGGTTAGGTTAGGTTAGGTTAGGTTAGGTTAGGTTAGGTTAGGTTAGGTTAGGTTAGGTTAGGTTAGGTTAGGTTAGGTTAGGTTAGGTTAGGTTAGGTTAGGTTAGGTTAGGTTAGGTTAGGTTAGGTTAGGTTAGGTTAGGTCTAGGTTAGGTTAGGTTAGGTTAGGTTAGGTTAGGTTAGGTTAGGTTAGGTTAGGTTAGGTTAGGTTAGGTTAGGTTAGGTTAGGTTAGGTTAGGTTAGGTTAGGTTAGGTTAGGTTAGGTTAGGTTAGGTTAGGTTAGGTTAGGTTAGGTTAGGTTAGGTTAGGTTAGGTTAGGTTAGGTTAGGTTAGGTTAGGTTAGGTTAGGTTAGGTTAGGTTAGGTTAGGTTAGGTTAGGTTAGGTTAGGTTAGGTTAGGTTAGGTTAGGTTAGGTTAGGTTAGGTTAGGTTAGGTTAGGTTAGGTTAGGTTAGGTTAGGTTAGGTTAGGTTAGGTTAGGTTAGGTTAGGTTAGGTTAGGTTAGGTTAGGTTAGGTTAGGTTAGGTTAGGTTAGGTTAGGTTAGGTTAGGTTAGGTTAGGTTAGGTTAGGTTAGGTTAGGTTAGGTTAGGTTAG
>CATOHG010000066.1:7500-56000 GCA_951800055.1 Cenopis cana | reverse complement strand
GCGTGGAAAACAGGTAAACTGGTCCTTCTGCGTAAGGAGGGGCGACCTGCAGACTCGCCCTCGGCTTATAGGCCGATAGTGCTGCTGGACGAAGCTAGCAAACTGCTGGAACGCGTGGTGGCCGCTCGCCTGAACCGGCATCTGGAGGGGATAGGTCCGGACCTCAGCGACCACCAGTTTGGATTTCGCCGGGGCAGGTCCACCATTGACGCGATTGCGCGCGTGAGGGCCCTGGCGGACGAAGCTGTGGCCCAGGGAGAGGTAGTATTGGCGGTGTCTCTTGACATCGCCAACGCGTTCAACTCCCTTCCTTGGGCCTGCATCACGGCGGCACTGAGGCACCATGCCATGCCCGAGTACCTGCGGAAGACGGTAGAGGATTATCTCTCCGATAGAGCCGTTAGGTACCCCACGCGTGATGAGTGGAAGGAGAAGAGGCTGTCGTGCGGTGTTCCACAGGGGTCAGTTCTCGGCCCGCTCCTGTGGAACATCGGGTACGACTGGGTGCTGAGGGGACGGAACTTGCCAGGTGTCAAGACGACGTGCTACGCGGACGACACCTTGGTGACGGCACGTGGGAGCACGTTTCAAGAGGCGGCGATTCGAGCCACGGCAGGCGTGGCAACGGTGGTAGCCCGAATCAGAAGGCTGGGGCTAGAGGTGGCCCTGAATAAATCCGAGGCCCTGTGCTTCCACGGGCCCCGGAGGGCTCCTCCGGCGGGTTCCAGCCTGGTGGTGGGAGGAACGTCCATCGCTGTCAAGTCGACAATGCGGTATCTAGGCATAGTCCTTGACAGTCGTTGGACGTTCACGGAGCACTTTAGGTGCCTTGCTCCGAAACTCATGGGGACGGCGTCGGCACTCAGTCGGCTGTTACCGAATGTGGACGGGCCAAACGCGAGCTGCCGGAGACTGTACGCAGGAGTGGTGCGGTCGATGGCCCTGTACGGGGCGCCCATTTGGGCCGGATCCCTGAACGCCAAGAACCAGGCCCAACTGCGAAGGCCGCAGAGGGTCATGGCGGTCAGGATGGCGAGGGCATACCGCACCGTCTCCTACGAGGCGGCTTGCGTGTTGGCGGGGACCCCGCCCTGGGACCTCGACGCTTCGGTTCTGGCCGATGTATATTGGCGTGTCACCGAGGCGCGGGCCAGGGGGGACCAACCACTTTTGGAGGAGATCAGGCGGTGGAGGCTCGACTCCCGCAGTGTCCTCATCCAGAAGTGGAAGGAAAGGCTGGAGGTGCCGAGTGCTGGCCACTTGACCATCGGAGCTATCCGGCCCGTCCTGGAGAGATGGGTCGGAAGAAACGGGGGGTTCCTCTCCTTCCGCCTTGTGCAGATCCTGTCAGGGCACGGCTGCTTTGGGAGATATCTGTGCAGGGTGGCAGGACGGGAACCGACGATGGAATGCCACGCGTGCGGTGATGCCGAGGATACGGCGCAACACACGCTGGCGGTGTGCCCAACTTGGGCGGAGCAGCGGGCCGCTCTCGCGGCCGTAGTGGGGCACGACCTGTCCCTGCCTGCCGTGGTAGAAGCCATGGTTGGCAGCGACAGGTCATGGAAGGCGGTGGCCTCCTTCTGTGAGGACGTGATGGCGCAGAAGGAGGCGGCGGAGCGCGGAAGGGAGGAAGACCCGACCTCCCAACCAATGCGCCGCAAACGCGTGGGGCGACGGCGGTTGGCCTACGACCGCCGAATTCCCCCTTAAGGGTACCTGTGGGCGGCAGGCACGGGGACGTCTGTCGCCTACATGAAGGTTCCCCGAGTGGCGGGCATGCCTCTAGACAGGCAGGCCCTTCGAGAAGAAGCGGGGGGAATATTTCTCCCCGGAGACGAGTCCGGAGCTCCGGACAGCCGCTGGCGAGGTTGTGGTAGAGTACAAGTTAGTTCCCAGGACCTCGCCCTATAGCACGGAGGCGGCAGATAGAGGGGTTTTTAGTGGGTATACCATAGGTCTCATTAGCCGACATGGGAGTCCCACATAACCACCAGGGTCCGTCCCCGCACCCTGGTGGTATGCGTAACGCATTTTCCCCTCTTAAAAAAAAAAAAAAAAAAAAAAAAAAAAAAGGTTAGGTTAGGTTAGGTTAGGTTAGGTTAGGTTCGGTTGGGGCGCTAGGTCGGGTAACCTCCACGTATGTCCGGACTCTTCCAATCCCTCTGAATCCTCGCGGATCCGCAGGGAAGGGAAGCGTCCGGGCTGGTGCGCCCTGGAGGCTACGGTAAGTGATCCTAGGATCGCTTACCGGAGCTACCAATAACCCGACACCGGGGGGGAAGGGGAATGGCCTACAGAGGCCGAGGTGGGTGGCTCTCTCCACGGAGGAGATGAGCGTCGACCGCGAGGTCGTAGAGGCGGAGGAGAGGGCGGCGGTTGACTTAGGTTAGCTGTCGGCCGACTCGTAACCCGGCCCGTGGGGTCGGCACGAGGGTCGCCGTTTTGCGGATGGGGACTGTGAGGAAGGACACCTCTTTAAAAAACCACAGGGCGACAGGTGCTGCTAGTCTCAGTCAGAGCTAGTTGCGCAGATTGCAGATGGCAATCACTGTCGGCGAAGCCGTTATCCCTACTTCGGGACCGGTGGCCTTGCCTTAACTGGCCGGGTCCAAGGGGAAACAACCCCACAAAAAATTCGCAATTTTTGGCGTGAGGGAACTCCGCGTCAAGATGCTCTCCGGAGCGGCTGGAGTGTGTACCAGTCTCTAGAGACCAAACCTGCGATACCGCCCGACCTCGCAGTGTATTAGGGCCATTTGGGTATAGGGGATCTCTGCCCAAATGGAGTTTCGGTTCTCCCCGACTCGTGGGAATTTTATGGATAATTCAAATAAAAACCCTTTACAAAACGGCCCTTCTCAGGGCCAACACACAAACGGTCCTTCTCAGGGCCAACACCAAGACCTAGGCGACGGAATCAAGGACACTGATTGCAATTACGAAGTGGTAGCGGAAGTGCGCACCCCGACGGTGTGCACTGAAGCCAATGACTGTGGCAAAGACAAAATTGATATGGAACCGATCGTTCGGCTGACCCGGCTCTCGGACAGCGAAATCTCGCGGCGACTCTCGGGCTCGGAATCATCTGTGGCGAGTATGCAGACGGTTGCCTCGAGGGCTTTCAGTGGGGGAAAGTTTTGGGAGAATGGAGAGAGCAGTGCTGGTGAGAAACTATGTCTCTCCAGCTCCGACTCCGACGGGGCTAAGGGTGGAATAGCCTCTCCAGTGAGACGTCTACTTAAGCCCTCATCGAGACGGGGTAGAGGCCGGCCGCCCACGACTGGTGAATTTGTTGGGTTTGGCAAGCGCCTAGCCGAGATGTCTGCGCAACGGAGCCGAGAAAAACAACTGGAGCTGGAGGACGAACTGGCCGCCTACAACCGGTCCGTGGAGGTGGCGGCAAACGAAAGGCAATACCGGCTTTTGAACCGCCAACAATTGAGTGACAGGCAGTTCGTCGAACAAAGTTCAGCCGCGATAGTAGCTGAAGTGGAGGAAGCCCTAGATGTGGCGAACAAAGTGATTGAAAAGTCGGGGAATATGAAGGGCACAAGCGTGAAAGCCCTGAAGACAGTGGTCGCGACCGTGAGGAGAAACTTTGTAGAGCTACGGTCTCTAACCGTGACAGAGGAGGTTGCGCGCCTGGAAGCGGCAAATTCGCGTCTATCCTGGCAGTTGACGGAGCTACGAAAAGAGGTTGAGGAGCTGCGCGCTCAACCTACAGCAGCGACAGAGCCCGAAATGCGGAGACTCATCGAAGAAGTGTCGCGCTGCAACCGTGAGCAGTTTAGTATGATGCTAAATTCCCGGCTGGAAGGCATTGAGTGTCGGCTGCTGCCGGAACCACGAATGCGACCTGAACCGGCCGCTGACCGTCGGACAGAGCAGGTTACAGTGCCTGGGCCGAATAGTACTGGCTTTGGATCAGCAGCCACCCATCGTGAGCAAGCAGAGAGAGAGGTCACTGCCGAAACCTCCCCTGCCCTCGTTACCGAAGTCGAGAAAAAAGGGAAATCCCAACAAAGGCGGAAAAAGCGTAGCCTGGCTGCCAGAGAGGCAGCTGCTGCTAGGCTCGCCCCACCTGCCCTACCAGAGGCACCTGCGGAGTCCATTTCACGGGAATCTTACACTGACGTCGTAGGTCGCAAACGTAAAAACTCGGCCACTAAGGCAACAGCGGCACCTATACCAAAAAGTGCGCCTAAACCACGTCAGAGGAAACTCCGTCCTCCTCGAACCGCTGCGATCACTTTGACCCTGAAGCCGGAAGCTGCAGAGGGAGGGGTGAAATACGAGACAGTTCTGGCCAAAGCAAAGGAGCATATAAAGCTGGAAGAGCTCGGCATATCCCAAGTGCGCTTTCGGACAACCGTGACCGGAGGTCGAATGCTTGAGATTCCACCTGAAACAAAAAATGCCGACAATGCTGCGGATGCTCTTGCAACCAAACTTCGAGAGCTCCTTAACACCGAAGTACATGTCCAGCGGCCCACAAAGCGCACTGAATTACGTGTTACTGGACTAGACGACTCGGCGACTGTGGAGGAAGTCGTGACAGCAGTCGCAAACGTAGGAGGCTGCGCCGCCGAAGCCATCAAGCCAGGCGTGATTTCTCGCGGCGCGCTATGGGTAAGCTGTCCTGTAGTGGCTGCCAAGAAAGTGGTAGATATAGGTCGAATTAAAGTCGGGTGGGTCTCTGCACGTGTAGTGCTACTAGAAGCTAAACCCTTGAGGTGCTTTAGGTGCCTAGAGACGGGACACGTGGGTGCCAAGTGTGACAAGGAGATAGATCGCAGTAAGATATGCTACCGTTGCGGGGATCTAGGTCATAAGTCGAGGGAGTGCACTGCAGCAGCCAGCTGCGCCATTTGTAAATCTGCCGGCAAGCCAGCGGGACACCGCATTGGTGGCAAAGGTTGCCAAAGTGGCAAATCTCGCACTGCCACCAAAACAGCAGGAAAGAAGACGACGTTGAGCCCAGCAGTTCCCTCGTCTTCCCAGCAAAGTGCTGTGGAGGTAACCATGGACACCGCCCAATAATATGGCACTAACGTGTTTACAGGCGAATATAAACCACTGCGCTAGGGCTCAGGACCTCCTAGTCCAAACCATGGCAGAGTGGCAAATTAAAGTAGCAGTCGTCTCAGAACCTTATCTCGTACCCGGCCGGGATGATTGGGTTTCTGATCACGAAGAGTCAGTGGCCGTCATCAGCCCCACTAGAACCTTTGAGAGCACTGCGAGGGGTCGAGGGTTCGTGTTCGTCGTTCTTGATGGGGTAGCCTTCGTTGGCGTATACTTTTCGCCCAACCGAAACCTTGTCGACTTTGAACAGATGCTCACCGAGGTTGGCGCCCTAATTGGGCAGATATCCCCCATTTCTGTGCTAGTCGCGGGGGATTTCAATGCAAAACACGCAGCATGGGGATCTCCCGTGACAGATGCGCGGGGAGATGTACTGGTGGAGTGGGCGATCTCCCTGGGATTGACTGTCATCAACACCGGATCGGAGAGCACGTGTGTGCGACCACAGGGAGAGTCAATTGTGGACATAACGTTCTCGTCCAATACATTGGCTCACCGTGTTATAAATTGGAGGGTGGAAACTGAGGTGGAGACGCTATCGGATCACCGGTACATCAGGTTCGATATCTCCACCCCCTCTAATATGGCGAGGGAAAACCGATCCGCTGCTGGTGACAGTCCACGCTGGAACCTGCGAAAACTTGACAGGGAGCTAGCTAGGGAGGCGGCCATTGTCGAGTCCTGGGGTGCCGGAGCCGGCCTTATTGAAGACGGGCAGGTGGAACACGAGGCCGAGCGCCTTGGGGCTGCTCTTACCCGCATCTGCGACGCGTCAATGCCCAGGGCGAAGCCGTTTGTGCCTATGCGTCGAGTGTACTGGTGGCGTCCAGAACTCCGCCAGTTGCGGAAAAATTGTGTGGCCGCACGTCGCCGGTACACTCGATGCAGAAGACGACGGACACGGGACCACGCCGAAGAAACGGTTCTCTACGACACCTACCGGACCGCGTGTAAAACACTACAAACCGCCATAGCACAGGCAAAGGAGTCGGCCTGGGAGGAATGGCTGGACACTCTGAACAGAGACCCATGGGGCAGGCCGTACCGCGCCGTTAGGCAGAAGCTCCGACCCTGGGCTCCTCCATTAACGAGCAGTCTCCAGCCAGAGCTAGTGGAACGCATTGTGGGCGCCCTATTCCCCGATAGAGGTGAATTTGTACCGCCAGCGATGGCATCTACCACTCGGCTATCTAATCCTGTAACGGAGGTGCCCCCGGTGACAGAAGCCGAGTTCGGTGCGGCTGTACTAAAACTTCGGTCGAAGAATAAAGCCCCCGGACCAGACGGCATTCCGGGACGCCTACTGACGATCGCGCTCAGAGAAATGGAGGACAGAGTGAGAGGCCTATTCACAGTGTGTCTTACACAGGGGAGGGTCCCCGAAACGTGGAAAACGGGAAAATTGGTGCTTCTCCGAAAGGATGGACGCCCTGCCGATCAGCCTTCGGCCT
The DNA here is from genome assembly GCA_951800055.1 of Cenopis cana. NCBI lineage: Eukaryota > Metazoa > Arthropoda > Insecta > Lepidoptera > Tortricidae > Cenopis > Cenopis cana. The sequence goes on along the minus strand of CATOHG010000066.1, from coordinate 49,461 downwards.
ACCGCCCTATAGTACTATTGGATGAAACGAGCAAGCTCTTTGAGCGAGTGGTCTCTGCCCGGCTCGTTAGGAGCATGGAACCGGGACTAAGTGAGCACCAGTACGGGTTTCGCCCACAACGCTCCACAATTGACGCAATCGCAAAGGTGAGGAGCATCGCAGAAGAGGAGACAGCTCAGGGCAGAGTGGTAATGGCGGTGTCGCTGGACATAAGTAACGCGTTCAACACCCTGCCTTGGGAAACTGTATTGGCAGCGTTAAGATACCACAACGTGCCGGCTTATCTGCAGCGGGTGGTGGCGGATTATTTTGCAGGGAGAATGGTGGCCTTCCCACTAAAGAGCGGATGGGGAAGACGACCCATGTCGTGCGGTGTTCCACAGGGATCGGTGCTTGGGCCGCTCCTGTGGAACATCGGGTACGACTGGGTGTTGCGAGGAGCCATGCTGCGTGGTGTCAGCATTACCTGCTACGCTGACGACACCCTTGTGTTGGCCCGCGGCAGAAACCACCGGGAGGCTGCATACATAGCCACAGCCGGCGTCGCTCATGTGGTCCACCGTATACGCGCCCTGGGACTGGAAGTGGCGCTGCACAAATCGGAGGCCCTTGCTTTCCATGGGCCAAGAAACCCCCCGCCACAGGAAGCACAAATAACAGTGGGTGGTACGGTAATAAATGTGGGGACTTCCATGAAATACCTGGGGCTCATTCTTGACGGCCGCTGGAAGTTTGTAGAGCACTTCCGGCGCCTAGCGCCCAAACTAGTGACTGCAGCTGGAGCACTCGGAAGAATTCTCCCTAACCTGGGAGGGCCAGGAGGTGCGTGCCGTCGATTATACATAGGAGTGGTGCGCTCGATGGCAATGTACGGGGCCCCAATATGGGCGGACACCCTGAATGTTCGAAATGTAGCTCTATTGCGTCGCCCGCAGCGGGCCATAGCGCTAAGGGCGGGGAGAGCATACCGCACAGTGTCGTATACTGCTGCCTGCTTGCTAGCCGGGAGTGCGCCTTGGGACTTGGAGGCATGGGTACAGTCCACAGTATTTTGGCGACTGAAGCAAGCGAGAGAGGAAGGAAACTGGCCTGCACCTAGAGAAGTTCAGCAATGGCGAGAGGACGCGCAACAAGCGCTGTATCAAAAGTGGTCAGAGCGTCTGGAAATCCCGGGAGCCAGCCGGGATCTGGTGGCCGCTATTCAGCCTGTTCTTAAGGAATGGATCGAACGTAAACACGGCGCACCCACATTCCACCTCACACAGCTTCTAACCGGGCACGGATGTTTTGGCAAATATCTCTGTGAGGTGCTAAGAAGGGAACCAACAACTGAGTGTCACCACTGTGATGGAAGAGCCATGGACACGGCCAAGCATACGCTTGAGGAATGCCCTGCATGGGTGGAGCCTCGCGCAGCACTGTCCACGGTTATAGGAGCTGACCTCTCTCTGCCGACACTTATCCACAAAATCGTCCGCAGTGAAGAGGCGTGGGCGGCTGCGGCTACTTTCAGCGCGACAGTACTGAAGCAGAAAGAGACCGCGGAGCGGATGCGTGAGGATGACACCAACTCACTTCCTCAACGCCGCAGGAGGCCAGGCAGGCGACGACGGGCCTTTGCAGGCCGCATGCAGCCGCCTTAACAGGGACCTGTGGGTAATGGGTTGGGAGTACCATTACCCGCACAGGAGAGGTCCCGAGCAGGAAGGCCCCCAACGTGTTCTGGGGTGCCGGACAATGGAGTAGGTAGGGCACCACCTACCATATATGTGGGCCCGGAAGGGCGACGCAGACAGAGTTCTGGTGGTGAGCACAGATCGTTCCCAGGACTCTGTCTAAATGCGAGCGGCGGAACACCCCAGGGGTTTTAGTCCGTGGGAGTCGGACATACCCACTCGGCTTCTCCCAGGTCGAGTGGGATCCATAATGGATTTCCCCTGGGTCAACAAAAAAAAAAAAAAAAAAAAAGGTTAGGTTCGGTTTTCTCGTCGGTCTCGGTCGGTTGCCCGACGAGAAACGTCCCGAGGTGAAAAGGCGGCCTTCTCAGGTAAGGTCTCCTCTAGGTGAGGGGGCGGGCTCAAAAGCCCGCTGAGCTGGGCCCAAAAGGGCAGCACGCCATAAATGGGTGCCGGGGTAAGCGCCAAGCGTCCCCCTAGCCCCACTCCAGGCGGAGCGAGGTCACACCGGGGGGTTTTAGTGGGTAGACTGGAGACCAGGAGTCCCACATACCCGTCCTCTAACAACACCTCAAGGACGGGATGCGTAACGCATTTCCCCCCGTTAAAAAAAAAAAAAAAAAAAAGGTTAGGTTAGGTTAGGTTAGGTTAGGTTAGGTTAGGTTAGGTTAGGTTGGGGCAGGCTGCGGAGCGGGAGTTAGGCTGCGGAGCGGGAGCGGGAGGTCAGTGCCGAAGCCGACCCAATGCGCCGCCGCAGAATAGGGCGAAGGCGTGCCGCGCACAATCGGCGCTTGCCGCCATAACGAGGATCTCCGGGTGACAGTCACGGGGGCGTCTGTCACCCATAGGAAGGAGGTCCTCTAGTCGGAGGGCGTGTCACGTGTTCGGACACGCCCATAAGTGTTGTCTGGGGAGCACAGTCCTCCCGAGTTGGGCCCAAACGGGGCAGCTGCTGACGGGGTTGCGGACGCGTACCAGTTCCCGTGACCCCGCCGATACGCAGCGAGACGAACACCGTGGGGTTTTAGTCGGTAGTCCGGGCGGTTCCCGGGAGTCCGACATATCCGTCCTGGCCTCCCCAGCCAGGCGGAATGCATAAAGGCATTTCCCCACATAAAAAAAAAAAAAAAAAAAAAAAAAAAAAAAAAAAAAAAAAAAAAAAAAAAAAAAAAAAAGGTTAGGTTGGGGCGGGGCGCTAGGTCGGGTAACCTCCACGAATGTCTGGGCTCTTCCAATCCCTCTGGATCCTCGCGGATCCGCAGGGAAGGGAAGCGTCCTGGCTGGTGCGCCCTGGAGGCTACGGTAAGTGATCCTGGGGATCGCTTACCGGAGCTACCAATAACCCGACACCGGGGGGGAAGGGGGGGGGGGGGGGGGGTAGGGGTGGTTCCTAACCGAACTACCAGGGGGGCCTACGCCAGGTCTCCCACATACCGTTATCCGCAGCATTCTCTCAGCGACCCTCATCGCTGGCGTTATGGGGATACGAGAGATGCCAGCCAGTCGGCGCGCGGACCGGGGGCCTTGCCTTAATTGGCCGGGCCGAGGGGAGTAAACCCCAATAAAAAATCCACAATTCCCTACGCGAGGTGACGCCGCGTAGGGATGCTCTTCTCAGAGCGGCTGGAGTGCCTACCAGCCACCTAGAGCCACACGCTGCGGCAAAGCCATCACGATAACGGGGATCTCTGTCGTGATGGTCTTACATTTCTCCCCAACTCGTGGGATTAGTATATGGATTTATTAACTCAAACCCCAAACGGCCCTTCTCAGGGCCAAAGCTCAAACGGCCCTTCTCAGGGCCAAACTTTGGAGGAAGAGGCGCGCACGAGCACGCCAACCGTGCTGGTCGAGCGCATGGTGCTCCGGCCTAGATCTCGGGCTGGGAAAGCCGCTCCCAAGGCACCAGAAAATGGAGAGGAAAATGAAAAGGGAAAAGAGGCAGAGGCAGAGTCTGATACCGGGAGCCTGATAACTGTGCGCTCCGAATCAGGCTTGGAAAATGAGAACAGAGACGACTCCGCCGACTCAGATTCGGCGATGAGCTATGCTTCAGTGGAGATTCCTCGGTGTCGTTCCGCAGAGGAGATCGAAGGACGCTTCTGGAGAAAGCGTCTGCTGAGCGAAACGGGGTCAGATAAGGGGACAACCGATGGGAAAGAATCGTCCTCCTCAAAGAGAGGACGCGGTCGGCCTTCTTCTTCAACGGGACACCGTGCTGGTCTTGCTAAGGCCAAGGAGGAAATAAAGCGGCTCCAGAGTGCGGAACTTCGCTTACGTGCGGAGAAGGAAGTTGCTGGCCTACAGAGGTCGATTTCAACCCGCAACCTAGCAAGCCAGCTAAAACTGGTAAAAGACGCCAGTGCGGAAGATGAGCTCTCGTTGCCGTCCCTTATCCAGCGGGCGGAGAGTAGTTTGGAGGCTATAGCCATGGTTGCCACGAAATCAGGCAACCTCAAAGGCACCTTTGTGAGGGACCTTAAAGACGCCGCTATGGCAATCAAAGAAGTTTTCGAGGAACTCATAGAGCGTAATTCCTCAGATGAGACGCGGAGATTACAAGCGCAAAACGACCGCCTGCGTGCTGAGCTGGCGGATATTCGATCCGAAATGGCTCAGCTGAGAGCGGAAGTTCGGGAGCAGCCTAGGCGGTCGCCGATACTGGTCACGTCTCCACCTAAGGAGACACGGCAACCCATTAGTAGTTCCTGCGGAGGAACTCCTGGCTCGTCCAACATGGACGAGGTAGTTCGGTCCATTACAGCGCAGGTGGGGCTAATGTTGGACGCGAGGCTGGGAGCCCTGGAAATAGAGGGTAGACTGCTGCCGGCCCAACCAATGCGGCCCCCGCTGGCCGCAGACCGAAAGAGACTGGCTGAGCAGGTGACCTCTCCCGCTCCCGAGCCGGCCCCAGCTCCAGTTGCAAAACGGGGGCCCCCAAATATGACCGAGGAGCCGGTCAAAGGAAATAAAGGAAAAGGGAAGGGGAAGGGAAAAAAAACGAGGAGCACTGATGCGGCTCGTCCCCCCGTGACACCAGCTCCCCAGCTACCGACGACACCAGCCCCTGAGGCCAACGAGTGGAAGTTAGTGGGGAAAAACAATAAAGTAGTGCCCAAGCAAGCCCCAAGACAGACCAAGCAGGCAAAGCCCAAACCGAGGAAACTCCGCCCCCCTCGCTCGGCAGCAATTGTGCTGACACTGCAGCCTGACGCGGAGGAAAAGGGCGTGACGTACGCGAAGGTGCTCGCCAAGGCCAAGGAGAGCATCAACCTTGAGAGCCATAACATCCAAACCATTAGGTTCAAGCGGGCGGCCACTGGCGCCAGAGTCTTGGAGGTGCCGGGAATAGCAAGCGGGGAGAATGCCGATTCGCTAGCTAAGGAGCTAGCCGAGAAGCTGGGGCAGGATGTCGTAAGGGTATCGCGGCCGACGAAGTGCGCAGAGCTGCGCATCATGCATTTGGATGACTCCGTTTCGCCCGGTGAGGTTGTGGCTGCTGTTGTCAGGGAGGGCGGCTGTGACGAGAGCCAAGTAAAGGCCGGAGAAATTCGCGAGGATGCGTCCGGCCTTGGCTCAATTTGGCTCCGCTGCCCGGTAGCAGCAGCCAAAAAGGTGGTAGAAGCTGACGGCGGAAGACTCCGGGTCGGGTGGGTCCGTGCCGCGGTGAAGCTACTTGATCAGCGTCCCATGCGGTGTTTCAAGTGCCTCGAGAAAGGCCACGTTCGTGCACAGTGCACTTGCGACGCTGACCGAAGTGACACATGCTACCGATGTGGGAAACCAGGTCACAGAGCTGCTACCTGCTCCGCCACGCCACACTGTATTGTGTGTGCAAATGCGGGCAAAAAGGCGGACCATGGGCTGGGCTCGAAGGCGTGCCATGCCCCAGGTCCAAAAGTGACGAGGAAAAAGACTGGAACAGGCCCCAAGGCCTCGTCTCAGCCTACGGGCCCAGAGCACGACGAGGAGGATCCAATGGCAACGGATTAAAATGGCTATACGAGTTCTGCAGACGAATCTCAACCACTGCGCCAGGGCCCAGGACCTCTTGTTCCAATCCCTGGCGCAGTGGATGATTAGCGTTGCTGTGGTGGCAGAACCGTACTCGATCCCTCCCCGGGATGACTGGGTTGGGGATGTGGACAGGTCTGTGGCACTAGTCGTGCGGACGGTGACCGGTGGTCTGCCGATGACCAGTGCCATAAAAGGGAGGGGTTACGTGGCGGCACTTTGCGGTGAAATATGGTTTGTGGCGGTCTACTTTTCTCCTAACCGTTGCCTGGCTGATTTTGAGCGGTTTCTGGATGAAATAGGGACTCGAGTCGGTCAGTTCCTACCACGCCCGGTGATCGTTGCCGGAGACTTTAATGCCAAATCCACAGCTTGGGGCTCTCCGGCGACGGATGCGCGTGGTGCGACCCTGCTGGAGTGGGCGGTCGCGGCTGGCCTCGTGGTAATCAACCAGGGAACGGCAGAAACGTGCGTGCGGCAACAGGGTGGCTCTATCGTGGATATTACGTTTGCGAGTGCCCCCCTGGCGCGCCGTGTCCAAGGATGGGAGGTCATGGTGGGGGTGGAGACGCTCTCGGACCATAGATACATTCAGTTTGAGGTCGCCCCACCAGCACAGGCGACGAACATCTCCGGTCGCAATGGCCCGGCCGAGAGCGGTCCAAGATGGGCTCTCACCAAACTCGACCGGGAACTTTTGATGGAGGCGGCTATTGTACAGGCGTGGTTGCCGGACCTGGAGGGAGCGGTGGTGGTAGAGACCGAAGCGTCACGGCTTCGAGACGACATGACGCAAATTTGCGACGCGGCCATGCCCCGAGCGAAGCCTCTGCCACCAAGGCGTAGTGTGTATTGGTGGACCGCCGAGCTCGCGCAGATGCGCAGTGACTGCATAGCTGTGCGGCGCCAATACACGCGACAAAGAAGACGCAGACTGAGAAATGAGGACGAGGAGCGCCGCCTGTACGAGGCTTACAAGGCCTCCAAACTGGCCTTTTCGGTGGCCATAGGGCAGGCAATTGAGGCGAGTCGTGCCGAATTCCTGGAGACCCTCAATGCCGACCCGTGGGGGAGGCCATATAAACTGATCCGAAACAAGCTGCGCCCATGGGCGCCCCCGCTGACACAAACGCTGAAACCGGAATTTGTAGCTCGCGTGGTCGCGACGCTTTTCCCCGAAAGGGGACCTCACCAGCCGCCTCATATGGCGCCGCCAGCGGTGAGGCCAACCGAGGAGGAGACCGTCCCGCCAATTCGTCCTGCCGAGCTAGCCGTGGCCGTCATCCGGCTCCGTGCCAGGAACACGGCCCCAGGGCCTGACGGCATTCCGGGCCGTGCATGGGTCTTGGCTATGGACGCCTTAGAGCCGAGGCTTCTGCGTCTCCTGACCGCCTGTCTGGAGCAGGGTTGCTTCCCAAAAGAGTGGAAATGCGGGAAGCTAGTGTTATTGCGGAAGGAGGGGCGACCGTCTGACTCTGCGTCTGGCTACCGGCCAATAGTCCTGCTCGATGAGGTGGGCAAGCTCTTTGAGCGGATAATCGCTGCTCGCCTCATCAGGCACATGGAGAACGAAGGGCCGGACCTTGATGACTGCCAGTTTGGCTTTCGCAGGGGCCGTTCGACGATCGACGCAATCCAGCGGGTTAAAACAATGGCGAACGAAGCCGTATCCCAGGGAAAGGTCGTCTTGGCGGTGTCATTAGACATTGCCAACGCCTTTAACACACTGCCCTGGAACACAATACTAGAGGCGTTACGATACCACCAGGTACCCTCCCACCTGTTCCGCATCATAGAGGCCTACCTCAGCGAGAGGTTTGTTGTCTGGCCACAGCAGCAGGAATGGGGCAGGAAGGAAATGTGTTGTGGAGTTCCGCAGGGGTCGGTTCTAGGACCACTCCTGTGGAACATAGGCTATAACTGGGTTCTGCGGGGGGAAAACTTGCGTGGAGTCAATGTCATCTGCTACGCGGATGACACGCTCGTGACGGCCCAGGGACCCAGCTACCGAGACGCAGCCGTGCTGGCGACAGCGGCAGTTGCCCATTGCGTCACTAGGATACGACGGTTGGGCCTGGAGGTGGCTCTAACAAAGTCCGAGGCCATATTCTTCTATGGTCCACGACGAGCACCACCAGCCAACGCACACATCGTGGTGGGAGGAGTCCCAATTGCTGTCAAGCCGACACTGCTATATCTTGGCGTCGTGCTTGACAGCAAGTGGAATTTCAAAGCGCATTTTGAGCGCCTGGCGCCCAAGTTGCTGCGTGCGGCGTCGGCCTTTGGACGCATACTACCGAACCTGGGAGGGCCCAAGAGTTCGTGTCGCCGCCTTTATACGGGCGTGGTGCGCTCGATGGCGCTCTATGGTGCGCCAGTCTGGGCAGACGCCCTCAACAACCACAATATTGCCCAGCTGCGCCGACCGCAGAGAGCGATGGCTCAGAGGGCAATCAGGGCATACCACACCGTAAGCGCGGAAGCTGCGTGTGCGCTGGCCGGTTCCTTACCCTGGGACCTGGACGCGAGGGCCCTCGCGACCTTATATCAGTGGCGCGGGGAGGTGCGAAATCGAGGCGACCTGCTGGCACCGCAGGAAATACAGAAGCGACGGACGGAGCTACAGCAGGAGGCGGTGGAGATATGGGGGCAGCGGTTGGAGCGGCCAAGCGCCGGCCTCCGAACCATAGAGGCGATACAACCAGTCCTCCAAGGCTGGTTGGAAAGGCGCTCCGGGGTCTTAACATTCAGGCTGACACAGGTACTGTCGGGGCATGGTTGCTTCGGCAGTTACCTGCACAATATCGCACAGCGAGAGCCGACCCCGGAATGCCACGAGTGTGGAGCCGGCGTAGATTCCGCTCAACATACGCTGGCAGAGTGCCCGGCATGGGGCGTGGAAAGACAGGAGGTGATCGCTCAATTAGGGCCAGATCTGTTATTACCAGCTGTAGTGAGGGCCATGCTGTCCAGCGAAGCCAGCTGGAAAGCGATGCTGCGCTTCTGCGAGCAGGTCATGGCCGAGAAGGAGGCTGCGGAGCGGGAGCGGGAGGTCAGTGCCGAAGCCGACCCAATGCGCCGCCGCAGAATAGGGCGAAGGCGTGCCGCGCACAATCGGCGCCTGCCGCCTTAATGAGGATCTCCGGGTGGCAGTCACGGGGGCGTCTGTCACCCATAGGAAGGAGGTCCTCGAGTCGGAGGGCGTGTCACGTGTTCGGACACGCCCATAAGTGTTGTCGGGGGAGCACAGTCCTCCCGAGTTGGGCCCAAACGGGGCAGCTGCTGACAGGGTTGCGGACGCGTACCAGTTCCCGTGACCCCGCCGATATGCAGCGAGACGAACACCGTGGGGTTTTAGTCGGTAGTCCGGGCGGTTCCCGGGAGTCCGACATATCCGTCCTGGCCTCCCCAGCCAGGCGGAATGCATAAAGGCATTTCCCCACGTAAAAAAAAAAAAAAAAAAAAAAAAAAAAAAAAAAAAAAAAAAAAAAAAAAAAAAAAGGTTAGGTTGGGGCGCTATCCCCCCCGAGGTGCTGCCACCTTGCTGTGGTGGGGGGGCTTGCGTGCTCCAATGATCCCTGAGGCTATACCGGACAGGGTTACCCATACCGGGAAGGCAAGGGGGGAGGGGCCAGACTAAGAGCGGCACTTGGCGGGCTGCTCCGCGTGTCCCTCTGAAGCTAGCAGAGGGCACAGCGTGAGACGCCAGGTCCCCCAGGGACGGAGTTGCAGTCGAGATAACTCCTGCGTTGGCTTCAGTGCCGTGTTAGATATATAGCTGCTCCTAGCATGCCTCAGCTCATCTGAGGTGGCAGGGGATGCAGCCATCTAGTGGTGGTCGTGTGGACGCACGGTTGTCGCTGTCGGTCGGCCCGTTTCAGGGCCAGCAGCCGCCTCAAGGCGGCATAGGATGGCGAGCCTTCAAGGTTCGTGGCGCGGCGGGAATGGCCTCGTGTCAGGCCCCCCGTCGGGCAACCCGAAACCTGCACTGAGCAGACCGGGGACCTCCCTCACTGAGAGGGGGGCCGCGTGGAGATAACCACTATAAAAAATCCCCAATCCTAAGGTGTGACAGGCGTGCCGATGGGATGCATGGCTGGGGGGAGCCCAGTCACAAGCGTCAGAGGGGGGGCATACCTCCTATAAAAAATAGCAAAAAAAATATGAGTGGATTTAGAAATAAACTACCCCAGGAGGTTCCAATCCTCCGTGTCACCACAAAACGGACAAGTGCCCGTTCTGTGGTGACATGCTGCCCGTCGTATTCTGGGGGGGCACACCACTCAAGGAGGAAAAACAACGACCATGGCAAATGTTTACCGGACAACGATGAAGATGGACGAGTTCTAAGGATACGTGGCGGAGCGGACAAGCCGGACGTAGGCGACGAAGACGAGCACGCGATTTTCCGCCCTCGCCTATCCCTGGCGCGGTCACCGGCGCGAGGGGACGGTGTGGATAAATGCGTGGACTACCCAGACCCATGTATTGATCTGAGCGCCGCCTCGATTCAGATCCCGACAAAGGAAGTGGGTAGCGTCCTAACACGCGACCGCCACGGTCGTTTCGTGCGGCGTAGGACGACGGAGGATGGGGGTGAAGCCCGCGAGGAAGGAGAGAGAGCCGCGGGCACCTCCAAGGACCCCGTCCAAAAAGCGGAACCGCGGGCACCGGTTGCTGTGCAAGAAGGTGAGCGCGAGGTCAACTTAAAATCTAAATACGATCTCACGAAGGTCGCGCAGGTCATTCTCACGCGGCAGGACGTGGGGACCCTAGCGAGTGGGGAATCCGCACAGGATACAGAGGACAGTATGCATACTGTGCGTTCCTCCTGTACGACACCAGCGACCTCCCCAAGTCGCCAGAGGACGGACCCGCCAGCGGTGAAACCGGGCCCCAGGGGGATGGGAAAGGCGCCCCCACGGATGCAAACGCCTTTCAAGCTCGGAGACGCAGCAGAGGGACACAAATCACCTAACTCCCCGATGCAACAGCCAGGTACGGGGGAGGAGGAAGCTTCGGAGACGCACCCCCCTGGTGCAGCAGGAAAGCTGGTTCCTCCCCATAAGGACGGCCCGTCAGTAAGCGGCCGGTTGTGGCAAAAACGCCGTAAGAGGCCGCGCTACTCAAATTCCCAGTCAGGATCCAGCGGGGACGAGTCCTGTCCGTCCGCCGCAAGCGAGAGCTCGTCGCAGGCCTCAAAAGGACGAGGACGTGGCCGCCCCCCCACCACGGGGAAACATGTGGGCCTGGCTAAAGCGAGGGAGGCCTACAATCGCGCCCTATATGCGGATGACCGCCTCGAGTCGGAGAGAGAGAGGGAGAGAGAGATGCAAGATATGCGCATCAGAACCCGACAAGGGTTCTCCAAGGGCACCCCTTCTCCGCCTGCGCCGAATCCCGAAGAGGCCGCTGCCACAAAAGAACTTGGGCAGCAGGTGTCGGACAGCGTGGCCGTCATTCTAAAGGTAGCGGCCACCTCAAAGAACTTGCAGGGTGTGTACATCCGGCGCCTGAAAGACGCCGCGTCCGCTATATCGGATGCGTTTGACGTACTGAGCAAACGCACCGTTTCTGAGGAAACGGCGCGGCTTCAAGCCGACAACAACCGGCTAAGAAGCGAAATGGCCGGTCTTCGAAAAGAGATGGCAGAAATTAAGGCCCAACTGGAGGGGTTGCGGAAGCAGGGCGATCCTACACCCTCGCCAACCAGACGAAACGAGGAGGTGCAGCCCCCTGCGCTGTCCTCTAACAGTGGTCGGATAGATAGTTGCGCAAACGCCACCCGTTCTACCCCTAAAACAGAGGAGATCTGTCGCGTGGTTATGGCCCAGGTCGGGACGTATCTGGACGCCCACATGGCCGCAATCAGCGACAGACTTCTCCCGGAGAAGAGGGTGCGGCCTCCGCTGGCTACCCGAGACGAAGCTCGGGGAGCAGAGCCAAAGTCTGGCATGGCCCCCGCAGGTGCTCCTCTGGAAGAACGGGCCCCACCCAACTTATCAGGAAAGGAAACGCCTTACTCGGGCGCCGTAAAGCGGAACAAGAAGCGAGGCACCAAGGGAGTCCCCTCCGGGAAATTCTCTGCCCCAGGAGAATCAGGCCGGGAAACAGAAACGCCTGCGCCTGCGCTTGAACCTGCAACGCCGAGCGAGCCCTGGATCTTAGTGAAGGGCAAATCAAAAAAGAGAAAGAAGGAGGCCGGCCCTACTAGAAACCAGGCAGCCCCAAAACAGAAGACCCAAAAGTTGCGCCTCCCCCGTTCAACGGCAGTAGTGGTCACGCTACTGGAGCCCAACGCAACTAGCGAAGGAAACACGTACGCAGCCATCATCGGGGAGGCCAAAAAACGGATAGACCTCGAAAAACTGGGGATCTCGGGTGTTCGGGTCCGAAGGACCGCCACGAATGCCCGCATTTTCGAGATCCCAGGTGGTGGGAGTGGCGAAAAGGCCGACGCCCTCGCCAAAAAACTGAGGGAGGTGATGGATCCCGCCGTGGTCCGGATCTCCAGGCCCACCAAAAGTGCTGAGCTGCGCATCTCGGGCCTGGATGACTCAGTATTATCCCCGGAGGTGGTCGCGGCGGTTGCACGAGAGGGCGGCTGCGAGGCGGACGATGTGAAGTCTGGAGAAGTGACGCACGGCCCCTCAGGACTGGGCACAGTGTGGCTGCGGTGCCCTATCGCGGCCGCAAAAAAGGTGGCTCAGGCCGGTCGTCTCCGCGTGGGGTGGGTATCGGCGCAGGTCAAGTTGCTTGACACCCGGCCCCTGCGATGCTTCCGATGCATGGAAGTGGGGCATGTGCGCGCCGCGTGCAAGTCCGAGGTAGACCGTAGCCTCATGTGCTACCGGTGCAGTGGGTTGGACCATATCGCCCGCGACTGCAATGCCGCCGCACACTGCGCTCTGTGCGCGGAGTTGGGCGTCCCCGCGGGCCACAGGGTGGGAAGCACCTCATGCAACCCACCCAAAAGAAAGAAAACTGCTGCTGCCGACAGACCTAAAACCCCTTCGCAGCCCAGTTGCCCACAAAGGCCTGAGCCCAGGACCGAGGAGGATCAAATGGCCACGGACTAACAATGGCTACCCGATACCTACAGGCGAATATAAACCACTCCGCCAGAGCTCAGGACCTCCTGCTCCAGAGCATGGCGGAGTGGTCCATACAGGTCGCAGTCGTGGCCGAGCCGTACGCAATCCCCCCCAGGGATAACTGGGTAGGGGACAGGGATGGTTTAGTGGCAGTGGTCACTCAGCCGCTAGCGGGTTCCACGCCCCACCTAAACGTCACCAAAGGCCGTGGTTTCGTGTCGACACACCTGGGGGACACGATGGTTGTTGGCATATACTTTTCGCCTAACAGGAGCCTCGCCGAGTTCGAGTCCTTTCTTGACGAGGTGGGCACTCTGTTTGGCGGAAATCGCCCTGGGCAGCTGCTTGTCGCTGGAGACTTCAACGCTAAATCCGTAGCGTGGGGATCTCCGGCGACAGACGCGCGAGGGCAGGCACTGGAGGAATGGGCGGTCGAAGTGGGGCTGCAGATCCTCAACAGGGGGTCAACAAACACGTGCGTGCGACAGCGTGGAGGATCAATTGTGGATATAACAATGGCCAGCCCCGCTCTCGCACGACGTGTTTCGGGCTGGGAAGTGAGGACGGACGTGGAGACGCTCTCGGACCATCGCTACATCCGATTTGAGGTCTCCACGTCCCCCCTCACCCAAAGGAGCAGAAATCAGCCCCCTTCAGGGGAAGGGCCGCGGTGGCGGTTGGGGAAACTCGATAGGGAGATGGCCCAAGAGGCAGCCCTTGTCGAGACATGGCAGGGTAGGGTTGGGCCTATAGGCGATATCAATGCCGAGACGGAGCAACAGGTTGCTGCCCTCCACCGAATATGCGATGCCGCAATGCCCCGCGCGAGGCCAGCCCCGCCTCGTCGTCGCATGTATTGGTGGCGAGAGGAGATCCGCGTCTCACGGAGCGAGTGCACGGTGGCGCGCCGGCAGTACACCAGGAGCAGGCGGAGAAGGGTGCGAGACCCGGCCAGGGAGGAGGCGTTGTACGCCGCCTATCGAGCCAAATGCCACCAGCTTCAGGCGGAAATCGCACGGGCGAGGGAGGCGGCCTGGGAGGAGTGGCTGGAGACGCTGGACCAACACCCATGGGGGCGCCCTTACAAAACTGTAAGGGCAAAACTCCGGCCTTGGGCCCCCCCGCTGACCAGTAGTCTCGAGCCTAACCTTTTAGAGAATGTCCTGTCCGGCCTGTTTCCTGAAAGGGGTGAATGGCGCCCACCGACGATGGGCGGGAACACACCGAGAAATGAGGACGACGTACCTCCTGTAACGGAAGCGGAGCTTGGGGCCGCAATCTTGAGGCTCAAGATGAAGAATGGCGCCCCTGGACCCGATGGCGTGCCTGGGCGCGTCGTGGTGCTTGCGCTCGCCTCAGAAGAGTTGGAGGAGAGGGTTAGGACCCTCTTTAGCGCATGCCTCGACCGAGGTCAGTTCCCGCGAAGCTGGAAGACGGGTAAGCTCGTCCTCCTCCAGAAGGACGGGCGCCCGGCGGAGTCGCCGTCTGCCTACCGCCCCATCGTCCTGCTTGACGAGATGGGTAAGCTATTCGAACGGGTGATTGCCGCCCGTCTCGTCAAGCACCTCGAGGAGGTAGGACCCGACCTGCATGACTGCCAGTACGGTTTCCGGCGGGAAAGGTCGACCATCGATGCTATTGCGCACCTGAGAGCCATCGCCGAGGAGGCTGTCTCGCGGGGCAGAGTGATGTTGGCAGTGTCGCTAGACATAGCGAATGCCTTCAACACCCTGCCCTTCGAGACTGTCAAGGCAGCGCTGCAGTACCACGGCGTGCCCCGGTACCTGCAAAACGTAGTGGGGGACTACTTCCGGGATCGGGCCATCACCTACCCAGCCCAGAACGGATGGTCAATAAGGAGGGTCTCATGCGGTGTGCCACAGGGGTCGGTCCTCGGACCGCTCCTGTGGAACATCGGATACGACTGGGTGCTCCGCGGTACCAACCCGCGGGGCGTCGGCGTACTTTGTTACGCCGACGACACTCTCGTCACAGCAAGCGGGAGCACCCATAGACAAGCCCTGCTCCTCGGCACAGCGGGAGTCGCACACGTGGTGAGCCGGATTAGGGCCCTGGGGCTAGAGGTGGCCCTAAATAAGTCCGAAGCCCTCTTCTTTCATGGGCCTCGAAACGCGCCCCCTCCTGGCATGGCGATCGTGATAGGGGGCACCTCCATCGCCATCGAGTCGACGCTGCGATACCTAGGCATTGTCCTCGATGGCCGATGGAGGTTCACAGAACACTTTGCCCGCAAGGCGCCAAAGTTGGTGGCCGCAGCCGGAGCACTCGGGGGGCTGCTCCCGAATATTGGGGGGCCGGGCAGCGCATGTCGCCGCCTGTACCAGGGGGTGGTGCGCTCTATGGCGATGTACGGGGCTCCCATATGGGTAGAGGCCCTGAACGCTCGTAACGTGGCCCAGTTGCGCAGACCTCAACGGGTAATAGCCATTAGGGCGATACGAGCGTACAGGACGGTCTCTTTCGAGGCGGCAACCCTACTAGCCGGTAGCCCGCCGTGGGACCTCGAAGCCAGGGTCCTTGCGGTGGTGTACTGGCGAACAGCAGTGGAGCGAGCGGAGGGCAACAATCCGCACCCGGAGGAGATCAAGCTCTGGAGGGACGAAGCCAGGGATGATCTCCTCAGGAAGTGGGATGAAAGGTTGCATGCTCCAAGCGCAAGTCGGGAGGTGGTGGCTGCCATACGCCCGGTCCTCAGAAGGTGGCTAAGCCGCGACTTCGGCGAGATGACGTTCCATCTGACGCAGGTACTCACCGGGCACGGATGCTTCGGCAGATACCTGTGTCGGGTGGCCCGCCGCGAGGACTCCATGGTGTGCAAACACTGCACGAGCGGAGACGAGGACACAGCGCAGCACACCCGCGTCGTGTGCCCCGCGTGGCATGTACCGCGATGCCAACTAATCGCAGTCATCGGGGCGGACCTCTCGCTGCCTGCCATAGCAGGTGCAATGGTACAGGGCAGGGCCGCTTGGCAAGCGGTCGCCGCATTCTGCAGCGACGTCATGTCCCAAAAGGAGGCCGCGGAAAGGGAGCGAGAGGCCGACCCCCTCGCACCACCTATCCGCCGAAGAAGAGTAGGGCGAAGGCGGGCCGCCTACGTCCGCCAAATACCGCCCTAACCGGGACCTCGGGCAGCTGACCGGGAGATCGGTTGCCCGACGAGAAACGTCCCGAGGTGAAAAGGCGGCCTTCTCAGGTAAGGTCTCCTCTAGGTGAGGGGGCGGGCTCAAAAGCCCGCTGAGCTGGGCCCAAAAGGGCAGCACGCCATAAATGGGTGCCGGGGTAAGCGCCAAGCGTCCCCCTAGCCCCACTCCAGGCGGAGCGAGGTCACACCGGGGGGTTTTAGTGGGTAGACTGGAGACCAGGAGTCCCACATACCCGTCCTCTAACAACACCTCAAGGACGGGATGCGTAACGCATTTCCCCCCGTTAAAAAAAAAAAAAAAAAAAAAAAGGTTGGGGCGCTATGTCAGGTAACCTCCTCGAGTGTCTGGGCTCTACCAATTCCCCTTGATCCGGTTGATCCGCGGGAAAGGGAAGAGCCCAGGCCGGTGCGCCCTGGAGGCAACGGCAGGTGATCATTTAGTGAACCCTAAGTGATCGCCTGCTGATGCTACCGATAACCTGACACGGGGGGGATAGGGGGTTCCGCATCAGGAAGTCGCAAGGCTCCCCAGGTGCGGCGGCGAGGGACAGGCGGGGTAGGGGCGTTTGTCCTCCCGTAGCCTGTTTGGGGGGCACTGCGGACAGGGTAACTAGGGACCTGTGCCGTTGCGAGGTGGCTGCTCCGATTCCGGTTGGCAGAGGGCCTAGAACCGGATCGGATGCGGCGTGGTTGCGGGGTAGGGGCATTTGTCCTCCCGCGGCCTCTTGAGGGGTGCTACGGGGTAGGGGCATATGTCCTCCCGTAGCGGTGGTGCACCGGGGTAGGGGTATTTGCCCTCCCGGTGCCTTGAGGGTGGGACCGGAACACCGTGTGTCTGGTGCCGGTCCCGGGCCTCCCCGGGGGTGTATTAGGGACGCCAGTGAGGGAAAGCACACTGTCCATGCTGCAGTGTGCTTTTTCGGAGAGGGTTCGCCCGAGGGCGAAGGTGCCGGTGATGTCGTGGTTGAATGCTCGCGATCCCATGGCCTCACCACTAAGGCACACGAGGGCAGCATCCCAGAGTTTTAGTGGGTAGGCTAGTCCCTTCTGGACTGGAGAGCCCCACATAACCAATACGTAATTTCTGGCTTCCCCCCGGAGCCTTAGGTTACGTAGTGGTATGCAGTTTCATGCATTTCTCTGGGTCAAAAAAAAAAAAAAAAAAAAAAAAAAAAAAAAAAAAAAAAAAAAAAAAAAAAAAAAAAAGGTTAGGTTAGGTTAGGTTAGGTTAGGTTAGGTTAGGTTAGGTTAGGTTAGGTTAGGTTAGGTTAGGTTAGGTTAGGTTAGGTTAGGTTAGGTTAGGTTAGGTTAGGTTAGGTTAGGTTAGGTTAGGTTAGGTTAGGTTAGGTTAGGTTAGGTTAGGTTAGGTTAGGTTAGGTTAGGTTAGGTTAGGTTAGGTTAGGTTAGGTTAGGTTAGGTTAGGTTAGGGGGTAGGTTAGGTTAGGGTCACACGAGGGCAGCATCCCAGAGTTTTAGTGGGTAGGCTAGTCCCTTCTGGACTGGAGAGCCCCACATAACCAATACGTAATTTCTGGCTTCCCCCCGGAGCCTTAGGTTACGTAGTGGTATGCAGTTTCATGCATTTCTCTGGGTCAAAAAAAAAAAAAAAAAAAAAAAAAAAAAAAAAAAAAAAAAAAAAAAAAAAAAAAAAAAAAAAAAAAAAAAAAAAAAAAAAGGTTAGGTTAGGTTAGGTTAGGTTAGGTTAGGTTAGGTTAGGTTAGGTTAGGTTAGGTTAGGTTAGGTTAGGTTAGGTTAGGTTAGGTTAGGTTAGGTTAGGTTAGGTTAGGTTAGGTTAGGTTAGGTTAGGTTAGGTTAGGTTAGGTTAGGTTAGGTTAGGTTAGGTTAGGTTAGGTTAGGTTAGGTTAGGTTAGGTTAGGTTAGGTTAGGTTAGGTTAGGTTAGGTTAGGTTAGGTTAGGTTAGGTTAGGTTAGGTTAGGTTAGGTTAGGTTAGGTTAGGTTAGGTTAGGTTAGGTTAGGTTAGGTTAGGTTAGGTTAGGTTAGGTTAGGTTAGGTTAGGTTAGGTTAGGTTAGGTTAGGTTAGGTTAGGTTAGGTTAGGTTAGGTTAGGTTAGGTTAGGTTAGGTTAGGTTAGGTTAGGTTAGGTTAGGTTAGGTTAGGTTAGGTTAGGTTAGGTTAGGTTAGGTTAGGTTAGGTTAGGTTAGGTTAGGTTAGGTTAGGTTAGGTTAGGTTAGGTTAGGTTAGGTTAGGTTAGGTTAGGTTAGGTTAGGTTAGGTTAGGTTAGGTTAGGTTAGGTTAGGTTAGGTTAGGTTAGGTTAGGTTAGGTTAGGTTAGGTTAGGTTAGGTTAGGTTAGGTTAGGTTAGGTTAGGTTAGGTTAGGTTAGGTTAGGTTAGGTTAGGTTAGGTTGCCCAGTGGTGGCAGCCAAGAAGATAGTGGACTCCGGTCGCCTTAAGGTTGGGTGGATATCAGCGAGGGTGGTGCTTCTAGAGTCGAAGCCACTGCGGTGCTTTAAGTGCCTTGAACAGGGCCATATAGCAGCAAAATGCGATAGAGATGTCGATCGCAGTGCAGCCTGCTTTCGGTGTGGTCAGGCTGGCCATAGGGCTAGAGAGTGCGCCTCTAATGCGCATTGTATGGCTTGTGCGAGCGCTGGTAGGCCAGCGGCACATTATATTGGTAGGAAGGGGTGTCTAAGCGGGACGGGCCGTAAGAGCGCGGTGGTTGGAGGCATGAGGGTAGAGGGTGGCCCAGTAGCCCCCCCTTCTCCCCAGCAAAATGCTACGGAGGTGAGCATGGATACGAACCAGTAATGGCTTGCAAGTGTCTCCAAGCAAACATCAACCACTCTGCTAGGGCTCAGGACCTGCTACTCCAGACCATAGCTGAGTGGCAAATTGGGGTGGCAGTGGTCTCTGAACCCTATTATGTGCCGGTGCGGGATGATTGGGTAACTGATCGTGATGGTGTCGTAGCTATGGTGGCTCCTGCTGTGGTGGGCGCCCCGTCATTCAGTGGGGTAACTAGGGGTTCAGGCTTTGTTTATGCTAAGCTTGGGGACTTCACAATGGTTGGAGTGTACTTTGCGCCCAGCAGGACTCTCGCTCACTTTGAGCGGTTACTTGCGGAAGTTGGGGCCTTGGTTGGGCAGGCTTCATCCACTCCCTTAATGGTGGCTGGAGATTTCAATGCCAAGTCGGTGGCCTGGGGGTCGCCCGTGACGGATGCAAGAGGAGAAGTGCTTGAAGAGTGGGCGGTTTCCATGGGGTTAGTGGTCCTTAATACCGGGTCGGAGAGCACGTGCGTGCGCCGACAGGGGGAATCGATAGTGGATGTCACGTTTGCGTCTCGTGCTTTGGCCTGTCGGGTTCGCGACTGGAGAGTGGAGACTGAGGTGGAAACATTATCTGATCACCGGTACATCAGATTTGATGTCTCCGCTGTCCCTGTGCGGGTGGATGTGGCCCGGCCCGGTAGTGAGGACGGCCCGCGTTGGGCGCTGAGTCGGCTGGACATGGAAACTGCCAGGGAGGCAGCTATTGTGGAGTCTTGGGGTGCCCAGTCGAACTCGGTTGAGGAGGTTGAGCGTGACTCGGAATGTTTGCGCTCTGCCGTGACTCGGATATGTGATGCGGCAATGCCAAGGATCAGGTCCCTTGCTCCGAAGCGCTGTGTATACTGGTGGCGTCCGGAGCTACGCCAGTTGCGCGCCGAGTGTGTAGCTGCGCGCAGACAATACACGCGTTACAGGAGGCGTCGAGTGAGGGACAGGGCTGAGGAGGATGCCCTGTACGACCTTTACCGGGCTGCCTGTAGCACTCTGCAGGCTGCCATTGCGCGATCCAAGGAGGCAGAATGGAAAGAATGGTTGGAGACGCTCAACCGGGATCCCTGGGGGAAGCCGTATCGGGTAGTAAGGAAGAAGCTCCGACCTTGGGCTCCTCCATTGACTGCCACTCTTCAGCCTGAGCTTCTTGAGCGGGTGGTGGATGGTCTTTTCCCAGATAGGGGTGCTTTCGTGCCGCCGGTGATGGCTCCTGGGTTTGGCCGCCCACCACTTGTGGCGGAGGTGCCGCCAGTTACCGGGGCGGAGTTTAGGGCAGCTGTCCAAAGACTGAGGTCCAAGAAGACAGCTCCTGGTTTGGATGGTATACCAGGTCGGGCCTTAGTTGTTGCGGCATCAGAGTTGGAGGACAGGTTCAAGGCTCTCCTTACTGCCTGTATGGCTCAGGGCCGGGTACCAAGTAGGTGGAAGACGGGGAAGTTGGTGCTTCTTCGGAAGGAGGGGCGCCCGCCCGATCAGCCGTCAGCCTATCGTCCGATTGTTCTCCTTGACGAGATAAGCAAGCTCTTTGAGCGTGTGCTTGCGGCGCGGCTTGTAAACAGTATGGACCCGGGCTTGTGTGAGTGGCAGTATGGTTTCCGCCCCCATCGCTCGACGCTCGATGCGATAGAACGGGTGAGAGATATCGCTGTTGGGGAGGTCTCCAGGGGTGGGGTAGTGATGGCTGTATCATTGGATATTTCCAATGCCTTCAATACCCTACCCTGGGAGACTATAAAGGAGGCTCTCAGACACCACAATGTGCCGGAATATCTGCAGAAGGTTGTGGCAGACTACCTTGCGGACAGGGCGGTGACATTCCCAACTAAAGAAGGGTGGCGGAGGAAAGTGATGTCATGCGGTGTTCCACAGGGGTCGGTTTTGGGCCCACTTCTGTGGAACATCGGTTATGACTGGGTGCTACGGGGAGTCATGTTGCGTGGGGTGAGCGTAACGTGTTATGCCGATGACACCCTCGTGTCGGCCTGTGGTGGGACTTATGAGGAGGTAGCACGTCTGGCCACTGTTGGCGTTGCGCATGTGGTGGAGCGTATTCGTGCGCTGGGTTTGGACGTGGCTCTTCATAAGTCGGAGGCGCTGGTTTTCCACGGGCCTCGAAATGCGCCACTGCCAGGAGCGTCCCTAACAGTGGGGGGAACGGCCATCGCTGTCGGGTCCACGATGAGGTACCTCGGCCTCGTCTTGGACAGCAGATGGTCGTTCGAGGAGCATTTTCGCCGGTTGTCTCCGAGGCTGGTAGCGGCGGCTGCAGCGCTTGGGCGAATACTCCCTAACCTGGGGGGGCCTGGAGCTACTTGCCGCCGTTTATACGTTGCTGTCGTGCGCTCGATGGCGCTCTATGGGGCACCTATTTGGGCAGGCGCTCTGAGCGCTCGGAGTCTGACTCTTTTGCGTCGTCCGCAGCGGGTAGTAGCGCTCAGGGTGGCCAGAGCGTACCGTACGGTGTCTCATACGGCGGCGTGCTTGCTGGCCGGTAGTCCCCCCTGGGACCTTGAGGCCGAGATGCAGTCTGAAGTCTACTGGCGTGTGCAGACGGCAAGGAGGGGTGGCACTTGGCCAGCTCCACGAGAGGTGCGTCAGTGGCGAGAGGAGGCCCGTGATGTTCTTTTGCGGAGGTGGTCGGAGAGGCTTGACAGTCCGGGTGTCAGTGAGCGTTTGGTGGGGGCTCTGCGACCTGTGCTTCAGCAGTGGATTGGTCGGGAGCATGGCGCCCCTTCTTATCACCTCACACAGCTTTTGACGGGGCACGGCTGCTTCGGCAGATATCTGTGTGAGGTGGTTGGCAGGGAGCCGACGACGGTGTGTCACCATTGTGTGGGGGGTGCCGTAGATACAGCGATCCACACGCTTGAGGAGTGCCCTGCGTGGGCGGGGCCTAGAGCGACTTTGTCTGCGGTGGTCGGTGTTGACCTATCTCTGCCAGCGCTGGTCAGTCAGATGGTTAGTAGGGAGGAGGCCTGGGTGGCGGTGGCCACTTTCAGCAAGTCGGTCCTCCTGCAGAAGGAGGCGGCGGAGCGAGTGCGCGAGGATGACGCTGATGCGGACCCTCAGCGACGTAGGCGGCCAGGTGGGCGACGAAGGGCCTTTGCGGGCCGGTTGCAGCCGCCATAACGAGGGCCTGCAGGTGATGGGTTGGGAGGCCCGTCACCTGCCTTGAAGGGGTCCAGAGCTGGTAGGCCCCCATGGTGTTCTGGGGTGTCAGCAGCGGAGTAGGCGAGCTGCCTGCGATTATGGAGGGCCTGTTTATTTGGGCAGCGCTGGCAGAGCTCCGGAAGAGTACAGTAGCGTCCCCGGGCCTCTGCCTGAAGGCGAAGGGTGGAACACCCCCAGGGGTTTTAGTCCGTGGGAGTCGGACATACCCGCTCGGTTTCTCCCGGGCCGAGTGGGATCCATAACGGATTTCCCCTGGGTCAACAAAAAAAAAAAAAAAAAAAAAAAAAAAAAAAAAAGGTTAGGTTAGGTTAGGTTAGGTTAGGTTGGGGTGCGTGGGCTGGTAGACCTCCTCGTGGTGCACCCTGGGAGGGGGGAGATAGCCGCTCAGTTGCGCGTTTTCCTGTCTTCCCTCTGCTAACTACCAGTCACAGTCGTGGTAATGCAGTTGAGTGCACTCCTGCGTGGGCTTCAGTGCCGTGTTCTGTGGTTGGCCGCTCCCAGCATGCCTCAGCTCATCTGAGGTGGCAAGGGATGTGGCCGTCTCAGCCAGGCTGCCTGCTTGGCAGCTTCTTGGGTGGTGGTGATGCGTATTTACAGCCAGTGGTCGTGGTGGTATTCAGGCGGAGTTGAATAGCGGGCCTTCAAGGCTTGCGGCGCGGCGGGTCTGGCGGTCGCCTTTCGTGTGGCTGCTGGTGGAGTTTTGGCTCCCCGCCGGGCAACCCGTAATCCGCACTGAGCGGACCGGGGGCGCTGCTCATTGAGAGTAGCGCCGCGTGGAAGAAAACCACTATAATAAATTACCCCAATCCTAAGGTGAGCGGATCGTGCCGATGGGATGCATGGCTGGAGGGAGTCCAGTCCCAAGCGTGCGGGGGAGCTCACCCCCGAAAAAAGAGACAACGATGTGGAGGCATTGTGGGAACAACGAAATGACAAGCAGTTTAGATTATCTCCGGGCGGGTAACCAATCCCGTCCATCCGCTTCGGCGGATGGCTGCCCCGTCGTATACGGAGGGGGCAAAAACTGCTTCGTAGGCCGGCCAGATGCCGGCTTCCGTGAACACGACTTTGGCTCTATCACACCGGACTTTGATTGCAGAGAGATCTTGAGGCTGAGGGGCGGCGGTGGGACTGACGGAGGCGGACCCAACACAGCCCAAACAAAAGGCGATGCTGGAAAAGCGGCGAAAAAGGACGCCCTAATGGCGCCCACCTACAGCCCCACGGAGAAAGAAGGGGCTTTCCGCCCCCGCCTCACCCTTGCACGCTCGCCAGTGCAGGGGGAGGGCAGCAGTCCACGTATCGATTTGAACGCGGCTGCTATTCAGATCGTGCCGAAAGCCTATACAGACGACTCGGCGCGCGACGGCTGTGGCCGCTTCTTGCCGCGAGGGCGGGGCAAGGAGAAATCCGTGGAAGAGGCCTCGCGCTCGGCCCAACTGGTGGCCGCAAGTGTGGAACAGGAAGCTCCAAAGGAGAGGTGCGCGCTGGTGCTGGTAGTGGAGGGTGGGCGAGAGGCCCACTTTGAGAAAATCCCCCGGGTGGTTCTGACCCGTTTGGACGAGGAGAGTGTGCCTCGTGGGGAACAGGATGCGGACAAAAATGGGAGCACAGTGCGGTCCGTCTCACCTGTCGGAGCTAACCCAGAGGGGCAACGGCCATCCCCTGCTGATGTGTTGGATGCTCCGAAGAAGAAAACCAGAGCAATGGTCAGGGGCCGGGTACGCCCACGCTTGACTCCCTTCAAGCTTGAAGACCCAGTGGGGGCGAGGGAGTCATCCGTCGACACTCCAGTACCCCTGTCGGACGCGGAGGACCCGTCGTGGCTTGAGGAGGTGGAGAGTAGGGGCTCCCAATCCCCCGGTGCTCGTGCGCGTGACCAGCCACCGTACGAAAAGCCCTGCCAGGCACCCCGCAAGAGGCCTCGCCTCCAGGAAGACGAGGACAAGGACAAGTCCAGCCAGTCCACGGCAAGTGGCAACTCATCTCCGATGTCGTGGGGGAAAGGACGCTCAAACGAAGCAGACCAACTTTTAAACCGGCCACGACGAGGTGTGGAAGCCTCGGAGACGTACCCCCCTGGTGCGGGAGGGGAACTGGTTCCTCCCCATATGGACGGCTCGCCAACAAACGGCCGGTTGTGGCAAAAACGCCGTAAGAGGCCGCGCTACTCCTCCAATTCCCAGTCGGGATCCAGCGGGGACGAGTCCTGTCCGTCCGCCGCGAGTGAGGGCTCGTCGCAGGCCACAAAAGGTCGAGGACGAGGACGAGGCCGCCCCCCTACCACGGGGAAATATATGGGCCTGGCTAAGGCGAAGGAGGCCTACAACCGCGCTCTGTTCGAGGAGGAGCGCCTTGCGGCGGAGAGAGAGGTGCAAGAGATGCACATAAGAACCCGACAAGGGTTCTCCAAAGGCACTCCTTCTTCGACTGCACCGAATCCTGAAGAGGCTGCTGCCACTAAAGAACTTGGGCAGCAGGTGGCGGACAGCGTGGCCGTCATTCTAAGGGTGGCGGCCACCTCAAAGAACCTGCAGGGCGTGTACATCCGGCGCCTGAAAGACGCCGCGTCCGCTTTATCGGATGCGTTTGACGTACTGAGCAAACGCACCGTTTCTGAGGAAACGGCACGGCTCCAAGCCGACAACAACCGGCTAAAAAGCGAAGTGGCCGGCCTGCGAAAGGAGATGGCCGAAATCAAGGCCCAACTGGAGGGATTGCGGAAGCAGGGTGATTCTGCACCCTCGCCACCCAGACGAAACGAGGAGGGGCAGCCCCCTGCACTGCCCTCTCTCAGTGGACGGATGGACATTTGTGCCAACGTTACCCCTTCTACCCCCAAAACTGAGGAGATCTGTCGTGTGGTCATGGCCCAGGTCGGGACGTATCTGGACGCCCGCATGGCTGAAATCAGTGACAGACTCCTCCCGGAGAATAGGGTGCGGCCTCCGCTGGCTACCCGGGACGAAGCTCGGGGAACAGAGCCGAAGTCTGACATGCCCCCCGCAGGTGCCCCTGTTGAAGAACGGGCTCCGCCCAGCCCACCCGGAAGGGGAGCGCCTTATTCGGGGGCCGTAAAACGCACCAAAAAGCGAGGCAATAAGGGAGTCCCCTCCGGGGAAATCGCTGCCGCAGTAGAATCAGGCCGGGAAACAGGAACAGAGACGCCTACGCCTGCGCCTGCGCCTGCAACGCCGAGTGCTTCTAGGAGGGCTGCCCCTAGGCGTAAGAGGCCTAAACGGGCGACATTGGCTGCTCGGGAGGCAGCGTCTGTTAGGGAGAGGGTCACTTCGGTAGTAGCGCCACCCCCATCACAGGAGGAGGTGAGGCGGAAACATAAGGCGAAGCCTAATGAAGCATCGAGTGCGCGCAATGCTCGATCGAGAAGGAAGCTCCGCCCGCCTCGTACTGCGGCGGTTACGTTAACACTGAAGCCAGATGCACTTCAGAAAGGAGTGAAGTACGAGACGATCTTGGCAGAGGCGAAAAGACGTGTGAAGCTTGCGGATGTAGGGCTTGAGCAGGTTCGGTTTCGTACGACTGCTACAGGGGCCCGGATGTTGGAGCTCCCTCCCGGCACACGTGATTCGGAGAAGGTGGCGGATGCTCTAGCGGAGAAGCTCCGGAATGCCTTGGATACGAGCGTGGTTAGTATCCACCGTCCTGTAAAATGTGTCGAAGTGCGTGTTTCGGGGCTAGATGACTCTGTGGCTGCAGAGGAGGTGGTAGTGGCGGTCGCTGAAGGTGGCGGTTGTACCGTTGATGCCATCAGGGCTGGCGTTATGGTTCGCAACCAGGATGGCTCTGGCTCGCTGTTCCTAAGCTGCCCAGTGGTGGCAGCCAAGAAGATAGTGGACTCCGGTCGCCTTAAGGTTGGGTGGATATCAGCGAGGGTGGTGCTTCTAGAGTCGAAGCCACTGCGGTGCTTTAAGTGCCTTGAACAGGGCCATATAGCAGCAAAATGCGATAGAGATGTCGATCGCAGTGCAGCCTGCTTTCGGTGTGGTCAGGCTGGCCATAGGGCTAGAGAGTGCGCCTCTAATGCGCATTGTATGGCTTGTGCGAGCGCTGGTAGGCCAGCGGCACATTATATTGGTAGGAAGGGGTGTCTAAGCGGGACGGGCCGTAAGAGCGCGGTGGTTGGAGGCATGAGGGTAGAGGGTGGCCCAGTAGCCCCCCCTTCTCCCCAGCAAAATGCTACGGAGGTGAGCATGGATACGAACCAGTAATGGCTTGCAAGTGTCTCCAAGCAAACATCAACCACTCTGCTAGGGCTCAGGACCTGCTACTCCAGACCATAGCTGAGTGGCAAATTGGGGTGGCAGTGGTCTCTGAACCCTATTATGTGCCGGTGCGGGATGATTGGGTAACTGATCGTGATGGTGTCGTAGCTATGGTGGCTCCTGCTGTGGTGGGCGCCCCGTCATTCAGTGGGGTAACTAGGGGTTCAGGCTTTGTTTATGCTAAGCTTGGGGACTTCACAATGGTTGGAGTGTACTTTGCGCCCAGCAGGACTCTTGCTCACTTTGAGCGGTTACTTGCGGAAGTTGGGGCTTTGGTTGGGCAGGCTTCATCCACTCCCTTAATGGTGGCTGGAGATTTCAATGCCAAGTCGGTGGCCTGGGGGTCGCCCGTGACGGATGCAAGAGGAGAAGTGCTTGAAGAGTGGGCGGTTTCCATGGGGTTAGTGGTCCTTAATACCGGGTCGGAGAGCACGTGCGTGCGCCGACAGGGGGAATCGATAGTGGATGTCACGTTTGCGTCTCGTGCTTTGGCCTGTCGGGTTCGCGACTGGAGAGTGGAGACTGAGGTGGAAACATTATCTGATCACCGGTACATCAGATTTGATGTCTCCGCTGTCCCTGTGCGGGTGGATGTGGCCCGGCCCGGTAGTGAGGACGGCCCGCGTTGGGCGCTGAGTCGGCTGGACATGGAAACTGCCAGGGAGGCAGCTATTGTGGAGTCTTGGGGTGCCCAGTCGAACTCGGTTGAGGAGGTTGAGCGTGACTCGGAATGTTTGCGCTCTGCCGTGACTCGGATATGTGATGCGGCAATGCCAAGGATCAGGTCCCTTGCTCCGAAGCGCTGTGTATACTGGTGGCGTCCGGAGCTACGCCAGTTGCGCGCCGAGTGTGTAGCTGCGCGCAGACAATACACGCGTTACAGGAGGCGTCGAGTGAGGGACAGGGCTGAGGAGGATGCCCTGTACGACCTTTACCGGGCTGCCTGTAGCACTCTGCAGGCTGCCATTGCGCGATCCAAGGAGGCAGAATGGAAAGAATGGTTGGAGACGCTCAACCGGGATCCCTGGGGGAAGCCGTATCGGGTAGTAAGGAAGAAGCTCCGACCTTGGGCTCCTCCATTGACTGCCACTCTTCAGCCTGAGCTTCTTGAGCGGGTGGTGGATGGTCTTTTCCCAGATAGGGGTGCTTTCGTGCCGCCGGTGATGGCTCCTGGGTTTGGCCGCCCACCACTTGTGGCGGAGGTGCCGCCAGTTACCGGGGCGGAGTTTAGGGCAGCTGTCCAAAGACTGAGGTCCAAGAAGACAGCTCCTGGTTTGGATGGTATACCAGGTCGGGCCTTAGTTGTTGCGGCATCAGAGTTGGAGGACAGGTTCAAGGCTCTCCTCACTGCCTGTATGGCTCAGGGCCGGGTACCAAGTAGGTGGAAGACGGGGAAGTTGGTGCTTCTTCGGAAAGAGGGGCGCCCGCCCGATCAGCCGTCAGCCTATCGTCCGATTGTTCTCCTTGACGAGATAAGCAAGCTCTTTGAGCGTGTGCTTGCAGCGCGGCTTGTAAATAGTATGGACCCGGGCTTGTGTGAGTGGCAGTATGGTTTCCGCCCCCATCGCTCGACGCTCGATGCGATAGAACGGGTGAGAGATATCGCTGTTGGGGAGGTCTCCAGGGGTGGGGTAGTGATGGCTGTATCATTGGATATTTCCAATGCCTTCAATACCCTACCCTGGGAGACTATAAAGGAGGCTCTCAGACACCACAATGTGCCGGAATATCTGCAGAAGGTTGTGGCAGACTACCTTGCGGACAGGGCGGTGACATTCCCAACTAAAGAAGGGTGGCGGAGGAAAGTGATGTCATGCGGTGTTCCACAGGGGTCGGTTTTGGGCCCACTTCTGTGGAACATCGGTTATGACTGGGTGCTACGGGGAGTCATGTTGCGTGGGGTGAGCGTAACGTGTTATGCCGATGACACCCTCGTGTCGGCCTGTGGTGGGACTTATGAGGAGGTAGCACGTCTGGCCACTGTTGGCGTTGCGCATGTGGTGGAGCGTATTCGTGCGCTGGGTTTGGACGTGGCTCTTCATAAGTCGGAGGCGCTGGTTTTCCACGGGCCTCGAAATGCGCCACTGCCAGGAGCGTCCCTAACAGTGGGGGGAACGGCCATCGCTGTCGGGTCCACGATGAGGTACCTCGGCCTCGTCTTGGACAGCAGATGGTCGTTCGAGGAGCATTTTCGCCGGTTGTCTCCGAGGCTGGTAGCGGCGGCTGCAGCGCTTGGGCGAATACTCCCTAACCTGGGGGGGCCTGGAGCTACTTGCCGCCGTTTATACGTTGCTGTCGTGCGCTCGATGGCGCTCTATGGGGCACCTATTTGGGCAGGCGCTCTGAGCGCTCGGAGTCTGACTCTTTTGCGTCGTCCGCAGCGGGTAGTAGCGCTCAGGGTGGCCAGAGCGTACCGTACGGTGTCTCATACGGCGGCGTGCTTGCTGGCCGGTAGTCCCCCCTGGGACCTTGAGGCCGAGATGCAGTCTGAAGTCTACTGGCGTGTGCAGACGGCAAGGAGGGGTGGCACTTGGCCAGCTCCACGAGAGGTGCGTCAGTGGCGAGAGGAGGCCCGTGATGTTCTTTTGCGGAGGTGGTCGGAGAGGCTTGACAGTCCGGGTGTCAGTGAGCGTTTGGTGGGGGCTCTGCGACCTGTGCTTCAGCAGTGGATTGGTCGGGAGCATGGCGCCCCTTCTTATCACCTCACACAGTTTTTGACGGGGCACGGCTGCTTCGGCAGATATCTGTGTGAGGTGGTTGGCAGGGAGCCGACGACGGTGTGTCACCATTGTGTGGGGGGTGCCGTAGATACAGCGATCCACACGCTTGAGGAGTGCCCTGCGTGGGCGGGGCCTAGAGCGATTTTGTCTGCGGTGGTCGGTGTTGACCTTTCTCTGCCAGCGTTGGTCAGTCAGATGGTTAATAGGGAGGAGGCGTGGGTGGCGGTGGCCACTTTCAGCAAATCAGTCCTCCTGCAGAAGGAGGCGGCGGAGCGAGTGCGCGAGGATGACGCTGATGCGGTCCCTCAGCGACGTAGGCGGCCAGGTGGGCGACGGAGGGCCTTTGCGGGCCGGTTGCAGCCGCCATAACGAGGGCCTGCAGGTGACGGGTTGGGAGGCCCGTCACCTGCCTTGAAGGGGTCCAGAGCTGGTAGGCCCCCACGGTGTTCTGGGGTGTCAGCAGTGGAGTAGGCGAGCTGCCTGCGATTATGGAGGGCCTGTTTATTTGGGCAGCGCTGGCAGAGCTCCGGAAGAGTACAGTAGCGTCCCCGGGCCTCTGCCTGAAGGCGAAGGGTGGAACACCCCCAGGGGTTTTAGTCCGTGGGAGTCGGACATACCCGCTCGGTTTCTCCCGGGCCGAGTGGGATCCATAACGGATTTCCCCTGGGTCAACAAAAAAAAAAAAAAAAAAAAAAAGGTTAGGTTAGGTTAGGTTAGGTTAGGTTAGGTTAGGTTGGGGCGCTATGTCAGGTAACCTCCTCGAGTGTCTGGGCTCTACCAATTCCCCTTGATCCGGTTGATCCGCGGGAAAGGGAAGAGCCCAGGCCGGTGCGCCCTGGAGGCAACGGCAGGTGATCATTTAGTGAACCCTAAGTGATCGCCTGCTGATGCTACCGATAACCTGACACGGGGGGGATGGGGGGTTCCGCATCAGGGAGTCGCAAGGCTCCCCAGGTGCGGCGGCGAGGGACAGGCGGGGTAGGGGCGTTTGTCCTCCCGTAGCCTGTTTGGGGGGCACTGCGGACAGGGTAACTAGGGACCTGTGCCGTTGCGAGGTGGCTGCTCCGATTCCGGTTGGCAGAGGGCCTAGAACCGGATCGGATGCGGCGTGGTTGCGGGGTAGGGGCATTTGTCCTCCCGCGGCCTCTTGAGGGGTGCTACGGGGTAGGGGCGTATGTCCTCCCGTAGCGGTGTTGCACCGGGGTAGGGGTATTTGCCCTCCCGGTGCCTTGAGGGTGGGACCGGAACACCGTGTGTCTGGTGCCGGTCCCGGGCCTCCCCGGGGGTGTATTAGGGACGCCAGTGAGGGAAAGCACGCTGTCCATGCTGCAGTGTGCTTTTTCGGTGAGGGTTCGCCCGAGGGCGAAGGTGCCGGTGATGTCGTGGTAGAATGTACGATCCCACGGCATCACCACTAAGGCACGAGAGGGCAGCATCCCAGAGTTTTAGTGGGTAGGCTAGTCCCTTCTGGACTGGAGAGCCCCACATAACCAATGCGTAATTTCTGGTTCTCCCCCGGAGCCTTAGGTTACGTATTGGTATGCAGTTTCATGCATTTCTCTGGGTCAAAAAAAAAAAAAAAAAAAAAAGGTTAGGTTAGGTTAGGTTAGGTTAGGTTAGGTTAGGTTAGGTTAGGTTGGGGCGCTATGTCAGGTAACCTCCTCGAGTGTCTGGGCTCTACCAATTCCCCTTGATCCGGTTGATCCGCGGGAAAGGGAAGAGCCCAGGCCGGTGCGCCCTGGAGGCAACGGCAGGTGATCATTTAGTGAACCCTAAGTGATCGCCTGCTGATGCTACCGATAACCTGACACGGGGGGGATGGGGGGTTCCGCATCAGGGAGTCGCAAGGCTCCCCAGGTGCGGCGGCGAGGGACAGGCGGGGTAGGGGCGTTTGTCCTCCCGTAGCCTGTTTGGGGGGCACTGCGGACAGGGTAACTAGGGACCTGTGCCGTTGCGAGGTGGCTGCTCCGATTCCGGTTGGCAGAGGGCCTAGAACCGGATCGGATGCGGCGTGGTTGCGGGGTAGGGGCATTTGTCCTCCCGCGGCCTCTTGAGGGGTGCTACGGGGTAGGGGCGTATGTCCTCCCGTAGCGGTGTTGCACCGGGGTAGGGGTATTTGCCCTCCCGGTGCCTTGAGGGTGGGACCGGAACACCGTGTGTCTGGTGCCGGTCCCGGGCCTCCCCGGGGGTGTATTAGGGACGCCAGTGAGGGAAAGCACGCTGTCCATGCTGCAGTGTGCTTTTTCGGTGAGGGTTCGCCCGAGGGCGAAGGTGCCGGTGATGTCGTGGTAGAATGTACGATCCCACGGCATCACCACTAAGGCACGAGAGGGCAGCATCCCAGAGTTTTAGTGGGTAGGCTAGTCCCTTCTGGACTGGAGAGCCCCACATAACCAATGCGTAATTTCTGGTTCTCCCCCGGAGCCTTAGGTTACGTATTGGTATGCAGTTTCATGCATTTCTCTGGGTCAAAAAAAAAAAAAAAAAAAAAGGTTAGGTTAGGTTAGGTTAGGTTAGGTTAGGTTAGGTTAGGTTAGGTTGGGGCGCTATGTCAGGTAACCTCCTCGAGTGTCTGGGCTCTACCAATTCCCCTTGATCCGGTTGCTCCGCGGGAAAGGGAAGAGCCCAGGCCGGTGCGCCCTGGAGGCAACGGCAGGTGATCATTTAGTGAACCCTAAGTGATCGCCTGCTGATGCTACCGATAACCTGACACGGGGGGGATGGGGGGTTCCGCATCAGGGAGTCGCAAGGCTCCCCAGGTGCGGCGGCGAGGGACAGGCGGGGTAGGGGCGTTTGTCCTCCCGTAGCCTGTTTGGGGGGCACTGCGGACAGGGTAACTAGGGACCTGTGCCGTTGCGAGGTGGCTGCTCCGATTCCGGTTGGCAGAGGGCCTAGAACCGGATCGGATGCGGCGTGGTTGCGGGGTAGGGGCATTTGTCCTCCCGCGGCCTCTTGAGGGGTGCTACGGGGTAGGGGCGTATGTCCTCCCGTAGCGGTGTTGCACCGGGGTAGGGGTATTTGCCCTCCCGGTGCCTTGAGGGTGGGACCGGAACACCGTGTGTCTGGTGCCGGTCCCGGGCCTCCCCGGGGGTGTATTAGGGACGCCAGTGAGGGAAAGCACGCTGTCCATGCTGCAGTGTGCTTTTTCGGTGAGGGTTCGCCCGAGGGCGAAGGTGCCGGTGATGTCGTGGTAGAATGTACGATCCCACGGCATCACCACTAAGGCACGAGAGGGCAGCATCCCAGAGTTTTAGTGGGTAGGCTAGTCCCTTCTGGACTGGAGAGCCCCACATAACCAATGCGTAATTTCTGGTTCTCCCCCGGAGCCTTAGGTTACGTATTGGTATGCAGTTTCATGCATTTCTCTGGGTCAAAAAAAAAAAAAAAAAAAAAAAAAAAAAAAGGTTAGGTTAGGTTAGGTTAGGTTAGGTTAGGTTAGGTTAGGTTAGGTTAGGTTAGGTTAGGTTAGGTTAGGTTAGGTTAGGTTAGGTTAGGTTAGGTTAGGTTAGGTTAGGTTAGGTTAGGTTAGGTTAGGTTAGGTTAGGTTAGGTTAGGTTAGGTTAGGTTAGGTTAGGTTAGGTTAGGTTAGGTTAGGTTAGGTTAGGTTAGGTTAGGTTAGGTTAGGTTAGGTTAGGTTAGGTTAGGTTAGGTTAGGTTAGGTTAGGTTAGGTTAGGTTAGGTTAGGTTAGGTTAGGTTAGGTTAGGTTAGGTTAGGTTAGGTTAGGTTAGGTTAGGTTAGGTTAGGTTAGGTTATAGGGGTGAATCTCGGTATATTTTCTTCAAACTTGGTATACGGGGGTCTTTTAGGGTGATCTTTCTATGGTCTTTTTGGCTTGGGGTCAAACTGCCCTCCTTTTGGTACCTCCCATACAAAAAACTTGAAAAAAAATGGTTTTTTTTTTTTTTTTTTTTAAAGTATTATGCTTATGGAGCTGAAAACTTCCTGCCCCCAAATTTAACTCATTCCACGTCTAATGACATTTTTTTTGTCGCTCTAGGTCTATAAACAAAAATTTTAGACCCAGGTCAGATTATTTTTGGAAACATTTTTTGTCCAATTTGGCTCAACAAAAATATGGTTTTGAAAGGCCTAAATGATAGCAGTATGAAACTGAAAACCGTTTGTCGATAGCTTTAACCGTTTCGGAGAAAAAAATTAACAAACTTTGAAAAATTGCCTGTTAATCATTTCAGGGCGCCAGTGCTCCGGATGTATGGGATAATTGAAATCCGACTCGCACTTGACCAAATTTTTTTTTGATTCATGTAAAAATGTGTTTTATTAAGATATCGATAATGTAAATTGGCTTTACATTATTTGACAGTTTTTCGACATTTTCTGTTATTAAGTGCAAAAGCATTTATTAGGTAGAGACTGGTAATATGACAGTTTATATGACCGAAAATGTCATATTGGTAAAATTTGACAGTATTTTTGACATTGTGTATTTCGATGAGACGATTTACTACTGACATGGGGAGTTCGTCAAAACTGTCAAAAGTCTCCGAAGTAGTCAAAACTGTCAAATTTTGTGTTTGACAGTTTTTTTGACGTTTTTTGACAGTTTTCATTTTTAGCTAGAAATGCATTTCTAAACATGGTAAGTAGTCAAAACTGTCAAATTTTGTGTTTGACAGTTTTTGACAGTTTTTTGACAGTTTTCATTTTTTGCTAGAAATGCATGTCTAATCATGGTAAGTAGTCAAAACTGTCAAATTTTGTGTTTGACAGTTTTTTGACAGTTTTCATTTTTTGCTAGAAATGCATGTCTAATCATGGTAAGTAGTCAAAACTCAAATTTTGTGTTTGACAGTTTTTGACAGTTTTTTGACAGTTTTCATTTTTTGCTAGAAATGCATGTCTAATCATGGTAAGTAGTCAAAACTGTCAAATTTTGTGTTTGACAGTTTTTTGACAGTTTTCATTTTTTGCTAGAAATGCATGTCTAATCATGGTAAGTAGTCAAAACTGTCAAATTTTGTGTTTGACAGTTTTTTGACAGTTTTTTGACAGTTTTCATTTTTAGCTAGAAATGCATTTCCAAACATGGTTAGAAGTCAAAACTGTAAAATTTTGTGTTTGACAGTTTTTTATTTTTATTTATATTATTATTAATAATATTTTCGATGTTCGATATCAATTTCGCATATAAGAGAAAAAAAATATTGACTTGAGTTTTTTTTAGTTGACCGTATATAGTCGTAATCTTGTGTTTGGGTGGGAATTTTGTTTTTCAAAAAGAAGGTTATAGGGGGTCTTGACGGTAGATTTTAATGAAATTCGGCACACGCGTTCTACATGATGCGGCCCATATTTTCCTTGAACATTGTTGGCCCTCCAATACCTCCCTTCGGGTAGTAATAGAGGGTTGAAAGTGAAATTGTTGAATTTATCACCGTTTTTATTTTTTTACTCGAAAAGTACAAAACCCACGTGAATTTCGTATTATATTTCTCATATTTATTTTTAATTCCCTATATATGTGTATTTTTTTCATCTCTCTATGTAAATAAACAAAAAAGTTAAGGCCGGGTTGAATCGTGTTTTGAAAAAAAAAAAATACAATTTTGAAAAATAATTAGCACATTCGTATAGTACAAAAATGTGCTCTATACGAAAGTGAAGTCAGTTTTTAGATATCTCTAATAGTTCCGGAAATATAGCCACCCCCTTAATCTAGTTGACGTAGGTTAGGTTAGGTTAGGTTAGGTTAGGTTAGGTTAGGTTAGGTTAGGTTAGGTTAGGTTAGGTTAGGTTAGGTTAGGTTAGGTTAGGTTAGGTTAGGTTAGGTTAGGTTAGGTTAGGTTAGGTTAGGTTAGGTTAGGTTAGGTTAGGTTAGGTTAGGTTAGGTTAGGTTAGGTTAGGTTAGGTTAGGTTAGGTTAGGTTAGGTTAGGTTAGGTTAGGTTAGGTTAGGTTAGGTTAGGTTAGGTTAGGTTAGGTTAGGTTAGGTTAGGTTAGGTTAGGTTAGGTTAGGTTAGGTTAGGTTAGGTTAGGTTAGGTTAGGTTAGGTTAGGTTAGGTTAGGTTAGGTTAGGTTAGGTTAGGTTAGGTTAGGTTAGGTTAGGTTAGGTTAGGTTAGGTTAGGTTAGGTTAGGTTAGGTTAGGTTAGG
The DNA here is from genome assembly GCA_951800055.1 of Cenopis cana. Classification (NCBI taxonomy): domain Eukaryota; kingdom Metazoa; phylum Arthropoda; class Insecta; order Lepidoptera; family Tortricidae; genus Cenopis; species Cenopis cana. Next base: position 14,444 of record CATOHG010000066.1, on the reverse strand, counting down.
TTAGGTTAGGTTAGGTTAGGTTAGGTTTTTTTTTTTTTTTTTTTTTTTTTTTTTTTTTTTTTTTTTTTCCTATTCCTCCAACATGATCGGAGCCTGTGTTTGCAATGGCTACTTGAATTCTTTCATTCCAGTTCTCACAAGCTTTCTTCTCGCACTTTCATTCTGCATACTTTATCTTTCTTTCATCCTTCCTCTTTCGCTGCTTAGGTCTTGATGGACCATTTACTCTACTTTATTCTATTACCAGACTGGTGCTTTCTATTTGTGTTTCTTTCTATTCTGGATATATTTTATTACAGTTCAACTAGGGATTTATGGGATGGGGTGCATTCTTTATTTTCATTTATCTTTATTTTTACAATTTCGGCTTGTCTACGTTACAATCTTTTATTCTTACATTTTATTTTACTTTACATTCTTTATATGATATATATCCATATACTTCACTATATGTATTTATCATATCTTGCTTATGCTACTTTATTTCTATTCACTACCTTATTTACTATTTGTCTACAGTATTTTAGGAATATTTCTCGTTTTTTACTTTTTATTATATTTGCCAGATTATCTAAGTTGAGGTTTTCTTCTAAAATATGTTCTATATCGTATCGAAGTTGAGCGAAAACGGGACAGTCGAGGATTATGTGCTGGATGGTTTCTTCAGCCTCCGGTTCGCAAATGCATGATGGGCTCTCCTTGCACTTGAACCGATTCAGGTATGAGGAGAACCCTCCATGCCCCGTGAACAGCTGTGTAACCATTCCATCTATTTGAATTTTTCGTGCTGTTTTGTGGGCTGTCGTCGCATCCGGAAAGAAGATTTTTGTTACTGAAGCCGTCTCTTCCGTTTTATACCTAGTGTCCCATATGTTTATTGTCTCGGTACGGATAGCACGCTTTATAAACGATATTGGACACTTGTCGTACTCCGGCTTTTTCTTTCCTTTTAGGGCCGCGTCCTTTGCGAGCTCATCGGCCCTTTCATTTCCAGCCAACCCCGCATGTGCCTTTATCCAGAATAAAGATACGGTCTTATTCTGGAGTCTGCAACTTTTCAGGTTGCTCCTGGCTTGGACTGCAAGGGGGTGGGTGGAACCTGTGTTAATCACAGTCTGTAGTGCCGATCTAGAGTCGCTATATATGCCAATAGTGGCCTCTTTGTTTTTAAGTGCGACTTCTGTTGCCCTACATATGGCAAGCAGTTCTGCCTGGTAGACGGTGCAGTATGGTGATAGGGCAAGTTTAAGGGCCCTGGTTTCCGTTTCGTTGTTCCATATCGACAACGCCGCTCCCACTTTGCCCTCAATCCTGCTGCCGTCTGTGAATATACGCACATCATATCCGCTGTGACGCAAGTACTGCTCTTCGTCCTCCAGGTTTTCGAACTGCAGCCCTGTTTGTTCTGCTGGGTGTGGGGCCATTATTTTTGGTGCCATCTGTTCGATCTCCCTATCGGCCGGCTGGTGATTATACTTCCCTTTTTTCGCTTCATAGAGTGACGCGGCTTCCAGAACCCGGAGGTCTAGTGGGAGCGTTCCCGTAAGTATTAGCGTCGAGTTTAAGGATGCCGTCCGGTAGGCTTTGCACATTTTTTGTGCATACCCTCTCTGTATTGCGCTTAGTTTCTTGCGAACACCATGCTTTTCGGCCGCCGGTGCCCACGCCGCTGCAGCGTAGAGGATTACGGGCTCCACCGCCGTGGTGTATATTGTGCGAATGACCTCTGGGCTCAGGCCCCAGTTTACGCGGGCCGCTCTCAATAGCTGTTTATAGATGTTTGCGGCTTTCTTGCATATGTTTGACACATGTGCGTTAAATGTCAGCTTATTGTCTATGGTCAGCCCGAGTATCTTTATCTCCGAGGACATTCCAATGTCGACCCCTCCCATGCTCAGTCGCGGTATGTCATATTTCAGCTTCTTGGTGATTACCATCGCATTGGTTTTTTGTGGAGCGAACTTAAGCTTATTTTTGACACCCCACTCCCGAACATGTTCGAGGGCGGCATTGGCCTCCCTCTCGATTTCCCGGGCCTCCTTACCGTCGAATACTAGCACCACGTCATCCGCAAACGCTTGGCAGTACAGCCCCCGTTCCTCCATCTGCTTCAGAAGAGGGTCCAATAGCAGGTTCCATAATATTGGTCCCCCTATGGATCCCTGTACGCATCCTTTCTCAGTTTTCTTTCTGAACTTTGCCCCTCCATATCTCACCTCCACTTGTCTATCGCTTAAGTAACTACTGATTACCCGTCTCAAGTTTACCGGGCACTTTTCCTCCGCCAATCTGGTTTTTATGGCTGGCCACCAGGCACTGTCAAAAGCGCCCTCAATGTCCAGCGACACCATGGTGACAATTTTCTTTTCTTTTATTTTTGATTTTATTCGCTTGGTGAGGGCGACTAGTGCATCCTCCGTGCTTCTTTGGGGCATAAAGCCAAATTGACGGGTACTGATTCTGGGTAGTATGTGGTACTTTATGCGGTTCATCAGCATCTTCTCATATATTTTTCCCAGTACCGGTAGTAGTCCTATTGGCCGGTAGGACTTTGGAGTTGTGTAGGCCTCTTTTCCCGGCTTTCTGAGTATAACCACTGTTGCCTCCTTCCAGGTCTTTGGGAAGTAGTGGTACGCCAGGCACTTGTTGAGCAAGGTCAGGAAGAATTCAGGGGCCGCACTTATGGCACGTGTGCAGATGTCTGCTGTGAAGCCATCTACCCCGGGGGCTTTCTTTGGGTTAAACGATTTTGATGCTGTATCTAGCTCTTCGTATATAAATGGTGGGTCATGTTCACCATGATCGCTCTCATTTATTTTTTCTGCTAGATTTCTTGTGTGCTGATGATGTAGGTTATCGCCCTCGGTTGGGTCCCCCGGGTAAAAAGCTTCCGCTAGGAGTCTTGCAGATCCCTCTGCATCCAATACTTTGCCTTCTTTTGTTAGCGGAAGATCCTCTTCCCTCTGTGCCGTTCGTCCGATCACCCTGTAAATCCCCTCCCACATTCCCTCTCTGTCCTGTTTACTGCAGAATTCCTTCCAGCTTTGTTCCATTGCCTCTTTTACAGCTTTCTCATACGTTTCTTTTTCTTTCAGGTATAGACTGACTACCATTTGTCTTCGGTGTGGCGCTGCGTTCCTGATCCTTCGTTTTCGAGTGGCGACCTCCTTTTTTAGAGTCTGGAGTTTCTCGGACCACCACGGCAATTTAAGTATTTCCATCTTCTTTTTACTTGGTATTGTTGTTTTGCATGTCTCCGTGATTACTTTATTGTACCTTTGTATTGTTTGTTCTATGTCGTTTATGTTGTCCAGTTTCTCTACCTCCTCTATTGATAGGTTATTTTCAGTCATAAATTGTAGCAGTTTCTCATGAAACTGCTCCCAATTTGCTTTCCTTGTGTTGTACAGTCGTGTGGTCCTTTCTATTTTTGTCCCTGTCGATTTCTTTAACTTGATGCTAAAACTTATACCGTTATGGTCCGAGCACGTAAGCCCCTCAAGAACCCGCCATCCTCCTACTAGGGCCAGGATGTCTTCGGAGCATGCTGTCACGTCTACGTGGCTGCTATACCTTACTTCTCCGCGTATGGTATCGAAAGTGGGAATATCCCCATTGTTCAGAACTTGGAGCCCCATTTCCAGGAGTCCACCGCTCATCTGTTCTCCTCTATGATCTTCTTCTTTGCTGCCCCACCAGATACTTTTGGCATTTGCGTCTCCTCCAATTATAAGCTTCCCTTTTGCCATCTTCGATACCTCTTTGAGTGTCTCTATATATGGCTCTATGGGTTGGTCGGGTTCAAAGTAGTATGATGCGAGAGTGACCGTCCACGCTTTCGTTTGGATTTTGACTATGACGATATTGTTGGTAGTTACTTCTGGGCACTGTACTACGTCGATGTCATTATCAAGTATTACGATTGATGCTTTGACCGTCCCATCTGTGATGCTAGAATTTTGGTACACTCTCACTCCTCGATAGGTCTTCATCCTTTTTATACTACCGACATACGGTTCTTGGATAAGCACAATTGCTGCCTTTCTTTTTTGAGCTTCCAAGAGTATCTCGTCCGTTGCCAGCCTGCTTCGTTGGAGGTTTGCCTGTATAATTGAGTACTGGCTTGTGTTTGCCGGGACGCCCTTAGCAATACGCCACTGAGGCTCTTGCTATGGCGTCCCATTTTCTTCTGATGGGGCATTCCGTGCTAAAAGCGTTGTGCGCAGTGTTGCTGGTTTTGGCTCTTTTGCAATTTATGCATTCTGGTGCGTCGCCGAGTACCTTGTCTGGGCAATTTGCTCCAAAGTGTGGTCCCCCGCAGTGGCTGCAGCAGTCTTCGGTCTCATTGCAGAATTTTCGGCTGTGTCCATAGCCAAGGCATCTGGAGCATTGGACCAAGGGGGATTGGTCCTCCACTTTAACTCTCTGGAGGTCCACTCGGAGCGTGTTCTTCTCTATCGCCCTCTTCCATATTGCCGGAGACACTGTCAGCACAACGCTGCACGTATGTGGGTTTCTTGTTTTCTTTCTAAACTTTATTGCCATCCTATCTTCTTCTACTTTTAGATCGCAGAAGACCCCTTTGTTTTGGTTTCTAATGGCTCTCAGTAACTCTTCGTCGCTATGTTTTGCCAGGACCCCCTTTAGGATAAGTAGTGGGTCCTTATTTTTAACTTCTTCTACAACAAGGTTGTTTCCCATTGTCTCTATTCTTTCTTTCACTCTTCTCCTATCTTCCTGCGTCTCACATGCCATGATGATCTTTCTGTCCTTTGCCTTTCTAACTCTTTCTATCTTTACCCATCCTTCCTTTGCATCTACTGCCTCTCTGATTTTTTCCAGTACTTCGTCTCCCGTGTCCTGTTCATTTCTCGAGGTGATCACTACTGAGTGCAGCGCAGCCTGATCTGGGTTTTTTCTACCAGTTTGGCCGACTGCTGCTACACTCGCGTATGTGGCCCTCTCCATCACATCTTTCTGCATTTCAATTATTTCCTTGAGTTCTTCTATCTTTCTTGTACATCCGTCTATCTTTTTTGCGTATTCCATTTGTTTCCTGTCATTCTCTCTTAGCATGTTTTCCACCTTATCTATTACTGCTTCCTCTCTGTTGGCTCTAGTCTCCCACCTCTCTCTTTCTTTCTCTGCGTATGCCGTGAAGGTTGTGTTTTCCTGGATCATTTTAGTATTTTGCTCGATCTTGGACACGGTAGGGTCCGAGTCCACATCCAACACGAAAGTGGTGTTGACTCCTGTCTTTTCATTTGGTGCCCCTTTGCTGACCCCTGGCTTTTCCTTTCTTGCCTCCACTTCAGTCTCCTTCACGAGCTGGTAAAGCCTGTCTAGAGCTTCAATTACATTCGTTTTTATATCCGCTCTGATGTTTCTCCCCGTGTTTATGCTGGCCTTTGCCTTGTCATGGCAGGCTCTTGCTTCTGCCGTTTTGCTGGCATAAACTCTTCTGCCAGACGGGCTCTGTGGTTGCTTTCGCGTGGTAGTTGTTCTGTTGTCCTGTGACGTTGGTATTTTCGGCTTCGCAGGGCCTGCCTGTTCCGTCATTGGGGCTGCGGTTGGCGTGAGTGTGGGGGTATTGTCTGCGCACGCCGCTTCCCACTCTCCTATACTTTTTCTCACGCTTTGTTCCGGTGTTCTCTTTGTTTTCGGGGGCGTTTGGCTGCCCGACCGTTTATGGGACACGGGGGTTCTAATACCGGGAATCATTTTCGACGGTGGTTTGTTGTGTTGGTCAATAGGAACCAGACACTGTCACAGTTATGCTAATATATATATATATATATATGTGTGTGTATGTTGTAAGTTTGTACAAGTTGTAAATGTCTGTGGGGTACTCTATAATATGTACAAATAATAGATGTAAAAAGTGGAGTCTCTGACTCTGTCCAATTTTATTTTCTATGCGACGTCCCGTGTACGCCCAGTACTTCTGGGGGTCAAAATTGTCTTATACTAATATATACTATAAAATGGCAAAATATAATAATTTAGCTCTACCTAGAGCTTAGTCTTTATTATAATCCTTATTCTAAATTTAGTTACACAATTTGGGTTTGGCTAAATCTAACACTTAACTTAAGAGTCCACAGCTTTTCACGTCACGATGCCGATGCCCTCCTGGTGGCGCAGTTTTGGCGGAGCGGCAGTGTCCCAAGGTGTCTCCCGGAGCAAAAACGGAGCAGCACGCAGCCTGCGCAGTCCGCAGCGCAAGTACAGTCGGAGCACAACCGCGGAGCGTCTCCCGGAGCACTATTTTGCGGCGCTATCAGCGCAGCACGATTTACAGGGTCTGTAGAGCGCAACCACAGCGCAACATTCACGGAGCACAATTCGCACAATTTGCGGCACAAGTACTATTGGTGTACGCCGCGGAGCGTCTCCCGGAGCAAAAACGGAGCACAATTTCGCGGCGCAATTATGGAGCACCACGGAGCACTTTGGCGCAATGGAGCACCATGGAGCACAACGGAGCAGAATGGAGCACAATTCGCACAGTTTGCGGCACAAGCACTATCGGTGCACGCCGCGGAGCGTCTCCCAGAGCGAAAACGGAGCACTATTTCGCGGTTTTCCTCAGAAGTAAGCTGATCGCTGAGGAGTAAGTGGGGACGACCAAACTGGCGGCAAAAGTGGCGAGTAAATTGGTCTCGACGCTGGCGGCAATCTGGCGGTGAAACCGGCGGCAAAACTGGCTGTGGAACTGGCGGCGAAACCGGCGACGAAACCGGCGGCGAAATTGGCTGCAGAAATGGCGGCGAAACTGGCGGCAAAACTGGCTGTGGAACTGGCGGCGAAACCGGCGACGAAACCGGCGGCGAAATTGGCTGCAGAAATGGCGGCGAAACTGGCGCGACGGCGATCGGGAGCACTGGCGATGCTCGACTGACCCTCCTGAGCTCTGGCGAGCAACTGGGTTAGGTTAGGTTAGG
>CATOHG010000066.1:0-2500 GCA_951800055.1 Cenopis cana | reverse complement strand
AGGTTAGGTTAGGTTAGGTTAGGTTAGGTTAGGTTAGGTTAGGTTAGGTTAGGTTAGGTTAGGTTAGGTTAGGTTAGGTTAGGTTAGGTTAGGTTAGGTTAGGTTAGGTTAGGTTAGGTTAGGTTAGGTTAGGTTAGGTTAGGTTAGGTTAGGTTAGGTTAGGTTAGGTTAGGTTAGGTTAGGTTAGGTTAGGTTAGGTTAGGTTAGGTTAGGTTAGGTTAGGTTAGGTTAGGTTAGGTTAGGTTAGGTTAGGTTAGGTTAGGTTAGGTTAGGTTAGGTTAGGTTAGGTTAGGTTAGGTTAGGTTAGGTTAGGTTAGGTTAGGTTAGGTTAGGTTAGGTTAGGTTAGGTTAGGTTAGGTTAGGTTAGGTTAGGTTAGGTTAGGTTAGGTTAGGTTAGGTTAGGTTAGGTTAGGTTAGGTTAGGTTAGGTTAGGTTAGGTTAGGTTAGGTTAGGTTAGGTTAGGTTAGGTTAGGTTAGGTTAGGTTAGGTTAGGTTAGGTTAGGTTAGGTTAGGTTAGGTTAGGTTAGGTTAGGTTAGGTTAGGTTAGGTTAGGTTAGGTTAGGTTAGGTTAGGTTAGGTTAGGTTAGGTTAGGTTAGGTTAGGTTAGGTTAGGTTAGGTTAGGTTAGGTTAGGTTAGGTTAGGTTAGGTTAGGTTAGGTTAGGTTAGGTTAGGTTAGGTTAGGTTAGGTTAGGTTAGGTTAGGTTAGGTTAGGTTAGGTTAGGTTAGGTTAGGTTAGGTTAGGTTAGGTTAGGTTAGGTTAGGTTAGGTTAGGTTAGGTTAGGTTAGGTTAGGTTAGGTTAGGTTAGGTTAGGTTAGGTTAGGTTAGGTTAGGTTAGGTTAGGTTAGGTTAGGTTAGGTTAGGTTAGGTTAGGTTAGGTTAGGTTAGGTTAGGTTAGGTTAGGTTAGGTTAGGTTAGGTTAGGTTAGGTTAGGTTAGGTTAGGTTAGGTTAGGTTAGGTTAGGTTAGGTTAGGTTAGGTTAGGTTAGGTTAGGTTAGGTTAGGTTAGGTTAGGTTAGGTTAGGTTAGGTTAGGTTAGGTTAGGTTAGGTTAGGTTAGGTTAGGTTAGGTTAGGTTAGGTTAGGTTAGGTTAGGTTAGGTTAGGTTAGGTTAGGTTAGGTTAGGTTAGGTTAGGTTAGGTTAGGTTAGGTTAGGTTAGGTTAGGTTAGGTTAGGTTAGGTTAGGTTAGGTTAGGTTAGGTTAGGTTAGGTTAGGTTAGGTTAGGTTAGGTTAGGTTAGGTTAGGTTAGGTTAGGTTAGGTTAGGTTAGGTTAGGTTAGGTTAGGTTAGGTTAGGTTAGGTTAGGTTAGGTTAGGTTAGGTTAGGTTAGGTTAGGTTAGGTTAGGTTAGGTTAGGTTAGGTTAGGTTAGGTTAGGTTAGGTTAGGTTAGGTTAGGTTAGGTTAGGTTAGGTTAGGTTAGGTTAGGTTAGGTTAGGTTAGGTTAGGTTAGGTTAGGTTAGGTTAGGTTAGGTTAGGTTAGGTTAGGTTAGGTTAGGTTAGGTTAGGTTAGGTTAGGTTAGGTTAGGTTAGGTTAGGTTAGGTTAGGTTAGGTTAGGTTAGGTTAGGTTAGGTTAGGTTAGGTTAGGTTAGGTTAGGTTAGGTTAGGTTAGGTTAGGTTAGGTTAGGTTAGGTTAGGTTAGGTTAGGTTAGGTTAGGTTAGGTTAGGTTAGGTTAGGTTAGGTTAGGTTAGGTTAGGTTAGGTTAGGTTAGGTTAGGTTAGGTTAGGTTAGGTTAGGTTAGGTTAGGTTAGGTTAGGTTAGGTTAGGTTAGGTTAGGTTAGGTTAGGTTAGGTTAGGTTAGGTTAGGTTAGGTTAGGTTAGGTTAGGTTAGGTTAGGTTAGGTTAGGTTAGGTTAGGTTAGGTTAGGTTAGGTTAGGTTAGGTTAGGTTAGGTTAGGTTAGGTTAGGTTAGGTTAGGTTAGGTTAGGTTAGGTTAGGTTAGGTTAGGTTAGGTTAGGTTAGGTTAGGTTAGGTTAGGTTAGGTTAGGTTAGGTTAGGTTAGGTTAGGTTAGGTTAGGTTAGGTTAGGTTAGGTTAGGTTAGGTTAGGTTAGGTTAGGTTAGGTTAGGTTAGGTTAGGTTAGGTTAGGTTAGGTTAGGTTAGGTTAGGTTAGGTTAGGTTAGGTTAGGTTAGGTTAGGTTAGGTTAGGTTAGGTTAGGTTAGGTTAGGTTAGGTTAGGTTAGGTTAGGTTAGGTTAGGTTAGGTTAGGTTAGGTTAGGTTAGGTTAGGTTAGGTTAGGTTAGGTTAGGTTAGGTTAGGTTAGGTTAGGTTAGGTTAGGTTAGGTTAGGTTAGGTTAGGTTAGGTTAGGTTAGGTTAGGTTAGGTTAGGTTAGGTTAGGTTAGGTTAGGTTAGGTTAGGTTAGGTTAGGTTAGGTTAGGTTAGGTTAGGTTAGGTTAGGTTAGGTTAGGTTAGGTTAGGTTAGGTTAGGTTAGGTTAGGTTAGGTTAGGTTAGGTTAGGTTAGGTTAGGTTAGGTTAGGTTAGGTTAGGTTAGGTTAGGTTAGGTT